>JAFIRS010001695.1:0-309346 GCA_018342105.1 Gonioctena quinquepunctata
ATAAAGAAAAAATCTAAAGACTGTAGAAGGAATCCAACATATAAAAGGTAATGAAGTGAAAAAAGGTTAGTGGCGTATTCTTAGTTTCATTGTTGTTTGAGAGAATGTTCAAGTTATTACTATTTGAGGCTAAGTGAGACGAAGTATTATATAGAATGTTATTGAGTAAAGTTCATGGATATTAATTTTCTAAGAGACGGTTAAAGAGAATGTTCGAATTGTGTTTATGGAATTCAAGATCTGAGATTTTCAGTCCTCTCAATTTCATTTGTCTTACCAAGTTCACTTTCATAGACTGTTTGTGATATGAATAGTAATTCAAGTATCTACCTGAGCTGCATGGTTGCTTATACCAATCTACCAGGTAAAAAAAAATATTTTATTCTAGCAACATTTTTTGAAGAATATGTATTAATAACATTTTCAAACTTGGCCGATTGACAAGTTTCTTGTAGTGACAAAAATAAAATGTTCTTGGAAACAAAGATATCACCTATCAATATCACGTATATTTTCAGCCCACTCACTCTTTCGTTTTCATTTTCGAGAACATTTACACAAAAAATTCATGGTATTCGTCAGTTTCGTGTTCGACATTGTGAATCATGACAAGACGACTCATCTCATTGGAATCTGTCATCCACTACGTACTGATTATTGAGGGTATTCTGAAATTTTCGTCTGGAACTAGATCAGCCTATTTCTCCCTCATATTCCGTCAAGAATTCATGAAAATCATTCTGAATTACTCATTCCTGGGGAATTTTTTTCAGTATTGGCAATGCTGTCCGCTACCACAGCTTTCGACATGTGGTGTTTTCACGGTACTTATGCAGGCCCAATGTTAGTGTTCAAACCAATCAACTGCTAGCGCGGAATTTCAAAGAAAAACACTTTTGATTTTTTATGGACTATCAACTGTTATTATTATGTTATAATATAAACCTAGATATGTATATCAATATATTTTTTTTTAAATTTAATTTATGTAAAATTTTTTTTAATATAACATAGTTATGTATTTCAATATATTTATACGTTATTACTCAACAATTGTACATTTATTGATCATTTTATATATTCTTACTCCCATATTATAGCAAACTCAAGATTTCTAATGCATTTAGTATATATATTAAGATTTCAACTCATTATTCGTTGATAGTTTCATTCCTAATTTCAACTGTAATTGTTCGTTTATTTCAATATATTTATTTCGAGTTAGAAATATCTGCAATACAGAAATCTGTAACATTCCCGTTATCTCTTTATCCACTTATTACTTTTTCCCGTCATCCCGTTATCCCGTTATCCCTTTTCCATTTTCCTTTATCCCGTTATCCCGTTCCCATCCCATTTCCCTTGTTATCCCGTTTTCCCGTTATTCCCGTTATCCCGTTTTCCCGTTTTCCTGTTATCCCGTTTTCCCGTTTTCCTTTATCCCGTTTTCTCGTCCCGTTATTCCCGGTATCCCGTTTTCCCGTTATCTAGCTTTCTCGTTTCAATTATACTGTAACGAACCTAGGTCGGACCTGTCGCCTCACGTGTTGCCATCGACAGCGATGAGATCATCCCCGGAGATATTCGAGAACCATCCAGTGCGCTCTTCCGCGGAAAACAACGGTCAATATTGGAAACAATTGGAACATGCCGTCGCCAACCGTCCGAATTCGAAACATCGAGAATGCTGTATCGGAGATAAATAGAAAAACCTCAAGTGGAGTAACACAGTCTGAACGAGCCCATACGATCGAGCTATATAGTGGCGTAGTAATATAAATTAAATTGTAGATTAAGTGTGAAATAAATTAGTAGAACCAAGTTAAGTTTATTTACGTTACAATTGGTGTCGGAAGTGAGATTTTGAAAATAAATAAGTGATCGTGGAGTGGATAGTCAGAAAAATAAATTGATAGACCTTTTTGTACGCCCAAAATAGACAGTGGCCCGGTTTTCGCGAAGTGGACAATTGTGCGTGGGAATATAAACTGATACACTGTTCGCGTGAAACAGAAAATAGACAGTGGCCGGTTTTCGCAAGTGGACAATTGTGCGTGGGAATATAAACTGATACACTCTTCGCGTGAAACAGACAATAGACTGGTGGCCCGTGGAAAAGAATTCGCGAAGTGAATTTTTAACAAACTGATAAACTTTTCGTGTGAAACAGACTGATACCTCGTCAAAAGACAAAATGTGTTCAAGAAAAGTGCGCCTTGCGGACTTGAAGGTAGGAATTGAAACAGGAATTGGAGGAAAGGGAACTGGAAACAACGGGTAAAAGCAAGTACTCCAGGAAAGACTTGCAGAAGGACTTATACAAGAAGGTGGAGGACCCTGAAACATTTTTATTCGAAGTTCCCGGAGGTGATTTGAGTTTGGTAATGAATAAACTCGAAGAAACTACTAAATCCGTGAAAGAAGAACTGCAACAAAATTCGAGGACTTTGGAAGAGAAGCTTCAAGAAAATTCTAGAAATCTGGAAGAGAAGCTTCTAGAAAGCCTGGAAGATAAGCTCCTTGAAAACACAGAAGGCCTAAAAAAGAACTTGTGGTGTGGCAGAATCGTCTAGAAAAAGAATAGGAACCGTCGAGGCAGAGATGGACAAGATGAAGGAAATAATCAGCGATGAAATCAAAGACGGAATCGGGCAGAAATGGACAAAATAAAGGAAACGATCAGTAAGCTGGAAAACAATTGATAGTGCGCCCTCCACAGAGATGGTTAACAAAATGCGATGCTGGACTTGAGTTTGAACTTGGATAAAGTTCAAGAGGGTATAAAAGATGTCAAGGTCATTTCTGAAATAGGAAGCTTTCCATGAAGCCGCCTCAATTCGACGGAAAAACTCCATGGGAAAATTACCGCCGACAGTTTGAAGCAGCGGCCAAAGCAAATGGATGGAATGCAGGGGAAAGAGCTGTAGCACTAACACTTGCATTACGTGGAGAAAACGACGAATATTCTACAAACTCTTACCGCCCAAGAACAGGAGGACTATGATCAGCTGATTAAACATCTAGAATTACGATATGGGCAGGCGCATTTGGAACACGTATACCACTCCCAACTGAAAAATCGCTGCCAGAAATCGGGCGAATCCTTACAGAATTCGAAGCTGACATTGCACGCTTGGTTCGTCTCATATCCAGCCACACCGGAAAATGTAATGGAGCGATTAGCGGTTCAGGCATTCTTGGATGGACTCCGTGACCAAGAAACCAGACAAGCGTTGACACTAGCTCGTCCAACACATCTCGTAGACGCACTGGCACGCGCTTTGGAATTTGAGGCAGCAAAACAATCCTGCAAAAACCAAAGTAAAGTTCGAAGTATTGAAGAAGACTCACAGGAGCATGCTGACTTGGAAGCTGCCAAAAGAAAAGTGATGAAGGAAGTTTGCCTGAGAAAAGACAGATAAGATGCTGGAATTGTGGCAAAATTGGACATGTGCGTACAAATGTCCAACATTCAACACGACTCCGATGCAGGAAAACTAAAGAAGGTCGACGAGAAGGGCAATCGTCGGCCTGTGTCAACAAGCCCCGGTTAACAACGCATATGTCGCTATCCTGCAACGACAGAACAGAGGTGTTTTCGTAGACGGTCTCATCAATAACGAGCCTTGCACCATGCTGCTAGATACAGGTGCGACTAGGACAATTCTCGGGCCTTCCTTTGCCAGAACACCGGAACGAATTGAACCGACAACTTGGAAACTACGCACAGCAACAGGGAGCCAGCTACTGTATATGGCGAGCTACCGATTGAAATAATTTTGGGCAGCACTAAAGTGAAACATCAGGCACTTGTAGCGGACATCGAAGACGATGCAATCATCGGAATGGACATCATGAATTCCAGAGGGTTTGAATTGGATTTCAAAGACGGCGTCCTACGTGTCAACGGAGAAGAGCTGGTACTTCATGGGAGAAGTGAGGAGTTGATCCGTGTGCTGTTGGCTGAGGATGTAAGCGTACCTGAGAGGGCTGAAACCATCCTGGAGGCTCGCCTGGACGGGAGTGCGAGCAGTGGAGACGTGGTGATGTTCGAGCCCAAACTTCATGATGAGAAAATTGGACGAGGATTGCCCTAGGGAAAACCCTGTTACGTGCTGAAAAATTTGTACCGGTAAGGGTCTGAATGTCAATTACTTTCCAGTGACCTTAAAGAAAGGAACAATTTTAGGGCACTGCTCGTCAGTTTCATCTGTGATCCGGGGCGTACGAGGTACGATTAGCCAACCCAACAACTTGCCCACAGAACTAGAAAAATTAGTTGCCATCTCTTCCAAAGATATAAAACCAGCTCAACAGCCCAAACTAAGAGATTTAGTCAAAAGTACCAAGACATCTTCGATACCGGACAAGGAAAAGGGGTCGAACTAATGTGGTCCAGCACAAGATTGATACTGGGGTGCCCGACCGATCCGGCAATCAGCGAAGACTTCCTCTTGCCAAGAAGGAAGAGGCTGACAAAATAGTCAGCGATATGGGAAAAGAAGGAGTTATCGAACCATCTGACAGTCCCTGGTCCTCTCCAGTCGTACTGGTGAAGAAAAGGATGGATCGACACGCTTTTGTGTAGACTATCGCCAACTTAATAATGTCACGAAGAAGGACAGTTACCCTCTCCCGAGAATAGATGACACCCTAGACACGTTGGCTGGTTCCACGATTTTCTCGACCCTTGATCTGAAGAGTGGATACTGGCAAGTAGAACTCGCTCAGGAAGATCGAGAAAAGACTGCTTTACCATCGGCTCAGGATTGTGGCAGTTCACCGTTATGCCATTCGGGCTCTGTAATGCTCCGCCACATTCGAAAGATTGATGGAAACAGTACTGAAGGGACTCTCATGGAACACGTGTCTAGTGTATCTCGACGACATAATTGTGGTCGGCAGATCGTTCGAGGACCACGTGAAAACTTGGAGGAAGTATTCCTGCGATTGAGGAACTCCGGATTGAAGCTGAGCCCTAAGAAATGCCACCTGTTCCAAAAGAAGTACGATACCTCGGCCACGTTGTCTCGGGAAGGAGTAGCAGTGGATGACCAGAAGATCAAAGCTGTTAAGGATTGGCCCATCCCAAAGACATTCACCAACTTCGAAGTTTCCTTGGTTTGTGCACATACTATCGCCGATATGTGCTGGGTTCGCAAACATCGCTAAACCACTGACCAGGCTCACGGAAGGTCAAACAAAGTTCCAGTGGTCCGAAGAATGCCAAGACTCGTTCAGGAAGCTGAAGGGAGCTTTGATTAACGCACCTGTTCTGAGCTATCCCTTACCCAACGGAAGTTCATTTTGGATACGGACGCCAGCAACGTGGGACTTGGAGCTGTCCTATCTCAGATCCAGGAGGGCAGGAGAAGGTCATTGGTTATTTCAGCAAGACGCTCAGCAAACCAGAGCGCAATTACTGTGTCACCAGGCGAGAGCTGTTAGCTGTTGTAAAGGGAGTGGAGCACTTCTACAAGTACGTGTATGGAAGAAGATTCCTGTTGAGAACTGACCATGCAGCTCTCAAATGGCTCTTACAGTTCAAAATCCTGAGGGTCAAGTAGCACGTTGGATCGAGAGACTCCAAGAATTCGATTTCGAGATCGAACATCGAGCCGGAACTAGCCATAAGAATGCAGATGCCTTGTCGCGAAGACCATGTCCAGATGATTGCTCACATTGCCGACGAGCAGAGAGAAAGACAACACTTTGTAGAACCGCGGCAATGGATGACAACTGGAATGACAGCAAGATCCAGAAAGACCAAGAGAGAGACCCCGACCTTGGCTTAGTCGTCAGCTGGAAGAAGGGCAATCGAAGACCATCATGGCAGGAAGTCGCAGGTTACTCGCCGGCTGTTAAGTCCTATTGGGCACAATGGAACTCTCTTATTCTGGACAATGGGATCCTGAAACGTGTGTTGGAGGCCGATATTGGTGGGAAGACAGACGCCAAATAATTGTTCCCAGGAACAGAAGAGAGGAAGTGCTGCGGGAAATCCATGATGGAGTCGCCGGAGGACATCTGGGAGTGACGAAGACCCTGCAGAAAGTGAGGCAACGGTTTTACTGGGCCAATTGTCAAGCTGACGTCCAGGACTGGTGCAGGAAGTGCGCTGTATGCGCTGCTAGCAATGGACCTCGAATACGCCCCAAGGCCCCGATGCGTCAGTACAACGTAGGCAGCCCGTTCGAGAGAATCGCCATTGACATCGCCGGCCCGTTTCCCGTATCCGACCACGGGAATAAATACATCCTTGTGGCAATGGACTACTTCAGTAAGTGGGCGGAAGCCTATGCCCTGCCAACCAGGAAGCCATCACCGTCGCCGACGTCTTGGTGAAAGAATGGATATGTCGATTCGGTATTCCAATGGAGCTGCACTCGGATCAAGGCAGAAATTTCGAATCCAACCTTTCCAAGAAATATGTCTACTGCTGAACATCCGCAAGACAAGAACCACGGCCCTACATCCGCAGTCCGATGGAATGGTGGAACGGATGAACAGGACGATCAACCGCCACTTGTCCAAGGTTGTTCTGACCATCAAAGAAACTGGGACCAGTATCATCATTTGTTCCTGATGGCCTATCGATCCGCAGTACACGAGTCAACCGGTCAGAACTCCTGCTAGTATTAATAATGGGCCGAGAACTGCGACTGCCTTGTCACCTGAAGTTTGGGAAACTTCGGCAGAGAATGGACGACATCCACGAACGAGTCCGGTTGAACATCCAGAGTGCCAGCGATAAAATGAAGAAGACCTATGACATCAAGGCCGACGCTGGAGGATTTAAGGTTGATGACCTGGTTTGGCTGTACAACCCCAAACGTCGTCGTGGACTATCACCAAAGTTGCGGAACTCGTGGGAAGGCCCGTATAAAATTGTGAAAAGGATAAACGACCTTGTGTACCGAATCCATAAGCCACCCCGAGGAAACCAAGGGTCGTCCATTTCAACAGGTTGGCCCCATACGCTGGAAACCATGACCAAGTTCGCACCCTCAAGCCACCGGAGGATGATATGACGTTCGAGAAGTTTATGTCCTTGTATTCAAACGGGCAGAAAGTTCTACATGGGGTTACTAGAGAGGAGTCACGAGACCTTTTCGAGGTGCCTGCTGACTACGCACTAGCGCACTGTGTGGCAGAAGATCTTCGAATGTCCAGGGGCATCGCCGTAGTGTTCTCCAAGAAATTTGGTCAACTCCAAACACTGCGGGAGCAGAATCCAGAAGTTGGTGGGTGCTACAGTTGAAGAAAGGCCAGAGAAACATCTACTACCTAGTTACCAAGAGGCATTCCCAAGATAAACCGTCCTATGAAGATGTCTGGAAGAGTCTCACCAAACTAAGAGATACTATGGTGGACCAGAATCTGGTGGATCTAGCAATTCCAAAATTGTCCTGTGGTATTGATGGGTTGGACTGGAGAGTCATAAGAAGTATGCTGGAGGCGATATTCAGATCCAGCGGCGTCAAGATTTTGGTTTGCTGTAACCCTCTTCCACGACCGATCATGAAGACCGTGGAGTGTTACTTCCATCGAACTTCACGGTGCAGATATGGGGAGTCATGCAGATATCGTCACACTCCAAGGATGAAATTTCGGGACGAAATGTCTTTAAGAAGGGGGCAATGTAACGAACCTAGGCCGGACCTGTCGCCTCACGTGTTGCCATCGACAGCGATGAGATCATCCCCGGAGATATTCGAGAACCATCCAGTGCGCTCTTCCGCGGAAAACAACGGTCAATATTGGAAACAATTGGAACATGCCGTCGCCAACCGTCCGAATTCGAAACATCGAGAATGCTGTATCGGAGATAAATAGAAAAACCTCAAGTGGAGTAACACAGTCTGAACGAGCCCATACGATCGAGCTATATAGTGGCGTAGTAATATAAATTAAATTGTAGATTAAGTGTGAAATAAATTAGTAGAACCAAGTTAAGTTTATTTACGTTACAATACTGCCCTCCACATAACCGACTATCTTGTTTATTATCGAGTATTATTTTCTTATAGTATTCTTGTTTGGCATTTTTGAGCAATCAATTTAAGTATTTCAATATCTTATAATTATATTTTGAAAATCTGGTCATTTGGATTTTTTCTGGAATTCCGATGTAATTTGTCTTTTTTATTCACTGCTCTTACTAGGCTTTGAGTGTTCCAGTGTTTTCTTTGTATTTCTTTATAGCGATATTTCAAACCAGTTGTATTTTTATTTATATTATTTTTCAAAGGTATCGATTAGTAGATTTGCATGTCGTCTGGGTCTCTCAAAGTATAGAAGTGTTGCCAGTCATGATTTTCTAGGTCCCTTCTGAGTTTTTCATAATTTAGAATTTTTAATATTCGATTTGTGAGTAGTTTCTCTCTTTATCTACTCTAGGTGTATTGTAGTTGCATAATGGTCTGTTATGTTCAGTTCAAGAACCGCAGGAAATGTATTGTTGAATTATTTATTATTTAGGATGATATGATCCAGGCAGGAATTACTTTGTGGTCGACTGACACAGTTGATCATTGATTCAAAATTATGTTCACTGAATGTAAACATTATCCATTTAGGTCAATGAACATTACCCGTTTTCGAGAACATTGAGTTGATAGTGTCATAAATAATAGTGGTGATGGTCTTCACCATATGTCTTAAGTATGGCCATGACTATGGAACTCAACGTCAACAAAACAAACATACCACATTTAATGGCATGATAAATATATGCAACAATGACTATACTTACACCTAGAACTACCTATACAGCGCTGCCAGAATAGCAGCTCAGTAGTTGAGACTATATTCTTGTAAATATGGAAATCCCTTTCTATCTCATGTATGTCATATACAGGGTGTTTCTTAAGTACGTGTAGGAAATTTAGGAGCATGTTGCTGAGGTCAAAATAAAAATAAAAGTTCCTATAAAGATATGTCCGCAAGTTATTCGTTTCTAAGATGCAGGGTGTCAAAGTTGAATTCTTATTTCTATTTTTGGTGACTATATTTCAAAATAATTCTGATATTCGAGTAAAGTTTGGTGTCGGGGAGTATTTTTCAATGACAAAATCAATTTTGATGTTAGTTTTTCTCTTTCGTGGGGGTGGCGTCATCTACATGTCTTTTCAGTCGTGAAATGTCATTACTTTTTTGTACGAACCTGTATCACGTTTTCTAGAAGGGAAATCGATTTTTCTAACAATTTTGTGTAAAAAATATATTCTTGGTAGAGATCGCTGCAGAAACTGTTTTCGAATTATTGGGATTTAAAATAATCGATGCAAGTGATTTTAAATGACAAGATTTTTAAATATTAAACTAATTCAGTTAAAGAAATTATTTTTATATAATTTTATTTTGAAATAGGAATTGGGTGCTATTACAATTTAATACTAATAATAATAACAGTAATTGAGACGAATTTAAAAGTAAAACGGTTAGTTGAGGGGTAATAATTGAAGTAATTGTTCAAAATGACCACCGTGCACCATTATGCATGCGTCGGCTCGTCGTCTCATGGACCACGTACACGTTCCATTATACCTGTTGTATTTCGGCTAGCGTCACATCCAACAATGATTCGTTGTCGAAGTTGTTCTTTGGTTTCTATTGGCACCGTATAAACTAGGGCCTTCAAGTGACCCACAAAAAAAACGATTGAATTTAAATCCAGGGACCTTGGAGGCCAGAATTGATTTGGAACTTCAGCACCACGACCAATCCATCTGTTTCTAAATCACTGATTTAAAAATTCACGAACTATTGAAGTAAAATGTGCTGGCTCTCCATCATTCATAAACCATATTCTTTGTCTCAGTAAGTGGAATGTTCTTCAAGTAATTCAGGCAAAATATTTTCGAGGAAATCATAATAAGAATTTCCATTAAGAGTCCCCGGAAAAAAGTGGGGACCAATCAAATAATCCCCAACAATACCAATCCACACATTCAATGAAAACTGGTGTTGAAACCTGGACTGAACTATTGTGTGCGGGTTTTTGCGGGTCATTATGGCGTTCTTTGAAAAATGTGCCATGTTAGTAAATATTATCAGGGTTTTGTGCAATTTTCTGCAGTATCCATTGACAAAATGTTACACGGGGGAGGAAATCTTGGGTCAAAAATTCTTGGACACGCTGTATGTGATGAGGATACAACTGATTTTGTTTGAGAATTGACCAAACTAATTTGTGATGTACGTTCAGATTTTGAGCAATTTTTCTCGTGCTTGTCTGTGGATCTTCTTCGATTGCCTGAAGAACAGCTTTTTCAACTTCTGTTGTCCTAGTAGTCAACGGTCTGCCTGCCACCGGAACTTTTTCAAAGGATCCAGACTCCATAAGCCGCTGAAGAGGGTTGCTGAATGTCTGATGATTCGGCGCTCGATGATTAGGGAATCTTTCATTATAAATACGTCTAGCCTCGTAGCAATTGCCATCGGCAAGACCGTGTACGTAAATCATAGTTGCCATTTCGCTATTCGTTATGCTGCTATTTGAAAAAGATTGGAACACAAATACAGAAAACAACTTCACTATCACAAGAACGGATTGAAATGACATGACAAGTACTCACCTGAATGGTATTCATTTAAATCGGAAAAGAGTCCAAAAAACTAAGTAACAAAAAACAAAATTATTTTTGACTACATTGAATGAAAGAAGATAAATGCATTGGCGTATCTTTTTCGATATTTACTACTTAGAGGCGACTTACGAAATAATTCAAATGCATCGATTATTTCAAATCCCAATAAATCGAAAACCTCTTCCAAGAATATATTTTTTACACAAACATGTTAGAAGAATCGTTTTTTCACACTAGAAAACGTGATACAGGTACGTACAAAAAAGTTATGACATTTCAAATGACTGAAAAGACATGTAGGTGGCGCCACCCTCACGAATTTGATTTTGTCTTTGAAAAATACTCCCAGACTCCAAACTTCACTCGAATATCACAACTATTTTGAAATGTATTCACGAAAAATAAAAATAAGAATCAAACTTTGACACCCTGCATCTCAGAAACGAATAACGTGCGGACATATGATTATAGGAACTTTTCTTCTCATTTTGACGTCAGCAACATGCTCCTACATATACTTAAGGAACACCCTGTATAACCGCAAATCTGATCCATTCTGAAACAACTAAGGTTCAAAAATGTTCAAATGAACCAAATATGACAAACAACGCATAACCCTGGGCTAACAAAACATGGGGCAATGTTCTCCTGAATTTCTAATATACGACAAAAGTTTTAATGCATTTTCCCACAAATCAAACCTTAGTTTTCTTAATCACAGTGGTACGTTTGTGTAAACATACTGAATATTTTCATATCTTCAAAAAAAAGTCGAAAAACACAAAAAGTTAGTTTTTGTACCCAACACAAATCTGCGATTACTTTCGTAATACTGGCAAACTGAAGAGTTAGATAGATTCTTTCGAGCCCCACAACTTCAATTCGAAAAGTTTCCTTCTGAGATGTTCACCAACACAAGATATTACTGTCGATAATTTTCAATGAATTAAGAGTTTGTGTTCGCCCCTTATAGTACGAGATCCGGCTTAAGAAATAACTATCCTCATCTGTTTTTTGATAATGACATAGATCATATGTAAGATGTATGTAGATCGAGAAATTGCACATGGGTTGCCTAGCTAAAGTGGGACCCTGACTGTTAAATAATATTAACTTTAATTATTTTTTTTACACTACCCTCACTTGTTATTTATAAAAATCGAGATTAGTCGAAAGAATATTACACGAGAAATTGGAAAAATGTAGGTTGCCAACTTTTTCTCTGGTCCAACTATGAAGTTGCCAGGTACAAAAGGGTGAACCGGCGTAGTTAATATACTCTCATCTGTTATTTGGTTGTTTCTTTTCAAATGAAAGCTTATTTTATTTCCTATGGAACAGTATTAGGTTGACTTATCAAAAAAGGTGTCACATCCATGGTTGCTTAGATTTTATACAGGGTGTTAGTGAATAAGTGCGTCAAACCTCAGGGGTTATTCTGCATGAAAAAATGATGTCAGTTTGCTCTATAACTTTCGTCCGCAAATGCTTCGTTTTCCGAGATACGGGGTGTTGAAGTTCTTCTCAAAATCTGACTATTTATTTATTGCTCTGAAACCGGTCGAGATATACGGATGAAACTTGGTGAGTTTCAAGAGGCGTCATTGCAATTTCTTGACATGCAATCAAGAATTTTATCATTGGCGCGTATACGGGTAATGATCTCAATAATTTTTCCAAAGAAAAAAATGGTACGCCACTGAGATATTCCAAATTGAAAATCATTTTTGAATTTCTCGTTCAATTTGTGACAAAAAATCTCCACTGCCTTTTTGGTGGCTCCTAACTGGCTGAGGAGATTTGTAATTAGGGTCTGATTTTATTCAAAATTGATACGTGGGTGTTTTCGGATTCGGATATGTTGAAATTTTTGTCAAAATTCATGAATTCAAGATGGCGGCTCCAAGATACCGGACGAGTTTTGTAATTATGGTCCGATTCGATTCAAAATTGGTATGTTGGGGTGTTTAGGGTCGGATATTATGGAATTCTTGTCAAAATTCATAAATTTGAAATGGTGGCTCCAAGATGGAGGACGAGTTTTGTGATTATGGTCCTATTCGATTCAATTTGGTATGCGGGGGTTTTTGGGGTCGAAGATTATGAATTTTTTGTCAAAATTATAATTAAGATGGCGACTTCAGATGGGAATGAAGTTTTTGATTATCGTCAGATTCTATTCAAAATTGGTGTGTGGGAGTTTTTGGGGTCGGATATCATGATTTCTTTCAGCTCAAAACTTACAGGGAAGAGACCTTGTAATAACGATGCTCTATTAGAAATGAACAGATTAAGGCGAACTAACTAAAAAGCAAAACATAAAATAACTAATAAAAAAACTTTTTAAAGACAAGCTTTCATCTAAGCCGTGTACTAAAACGTATGAAATAAATTTAAGTCATCGCTAACAATGATTTAATTATTTTTTGTTGAATTATTTCGTTTTAAAAAGCTTGTCGCGCGAATTGTAATAAAATTAATACTTCGACAAATTGTTACCTACCAACCATTCATTGTCCAATAAAATTAATTGGTATCTACTTTCATGAATACTTTGTAAAAATCAAATAATTCGACAGTTTTTGTTCTGCTAATCACCTCCAACAAATAATTGGTACCTACTTTCATGAACACTCCGCACAAGCTTTTCAAAACCAAGAAATTCAACAAAAAATAATTAAATAATTGTTAGCGACGACTTAAATTTATTTAATGCGTTTAAGTACACGGCCTACATAGGAGCTTGTCTTTAAAACGTTTTTTTATAAGTTATATTCTTTGACAACCTTTATTTTTAATTTGACGTCTATCATCAATTCGCATGAAAAGTGAGAAATGAATCAAAACCGGTTCAGTTCATTATATCATTTTGCGAGGAAGACTGTTTGTGATCATAAATTCAAAAAAGAATCTGCAGAATACCACACGAGAGTTCGATGAAGTAGAAAATAATTCTTCAGATTTCTTTCTCAAAGTTGTTGCCATTTGGCAATAGCCACTCGAGCCCGTCGGGCTCTCGTGTCTTTTGCCTGGCATCAAGTTTTCGACAATCTGTCGAATTATTTTCACTTTTTTCTCCCTGTCTTATGGTATTACAACTGATAATTTCATGGAATATTTCCAATTGGCGTTGAGTATCCCTTAGCAACAGAATAAATAGACGTTATCATATTCTCTAATCTCAATCCGTGAACGAAAATAGATACCATAGATCTCAAACACGTTCTGAAAATCAACACTCGAGATAATCCCTCATGTAATGATCAATATAGGATATCTTGAAAACACTCGAAAAAACCCAAAATATTATTACCGACTTGAGAATTTTTGAAGCTTGACACCGCTCAGTAGATAAGAGAGTTCATGATATTTATGAAAACAAAACTCTTGACTCCATTCAAGTACACATAGTAAAAAGTAAATGAAATGCGTGGAATATTTCTTTGGTGTCAGTGCCAGAATGGATATGAATTCAAGTGAAGTCATGAACCTCAACTCTATAATTTAAAAAGTACTTGAATTCACAGGGTGTAGCGAACTATACACGGAAAATGGGACAAGTCGCGTTTTGAAAACTTTTAATATTTGTTGAAAACATTTTCATCCTTCTGGGCGGTTTTTGTCATACTGGAAGTGGGGTTACATTTGTTGTTTCTAAAAGGATATCCCGTATTTTTTCATTTTGAACGTTTCCTCATGATTGCATGTAGCTGTTTCCTGCGTTATTGGAATTTCTTGGAAAAATTGACAAATGCAGCATATCTAACGCACTCATTTTCAACAAATTTTTGTCAATACCGAACAGAAAACTCGTTTTCACATGCTTTGAATATTTTTATTATTAACATCGTGCGAAAAAAGTATTTGTTGAATTCGTTAATAGAATAAAAATCGAAATAAAGGTTTTTACTTCTAGATCCACCAAAACTTTTTTTTATGTTAGTTATATCAATTATTGAAAATATTTCAGATGGGGCACATTCAGTAAAAAACTCTGGAGAAAGACTTATGGATAATGAAGTTTCAAATATACACAGAAAGAAATATTGGACCTGATATAAATGACCACTAATGATTGACTGCAAAATCATTGTCCCAACGTATTTTTTCTTGAGGCAATAATGAAAATCAGTCCATGTTTGTGATTAAATAATCAACGAAATCATTCACCTTACAATAACGTAATTTCATGATTAATTTTATAGAAATATCAAGAAAACAAATGCATTGCGCAAACGAACATGAGGTTATTAATACTCTGTACCATCAATCATCACACTTGCTTGTAACACTACTTCAGGGTATGGTTCAATGCTCAATGGGGATGGCCTCAATACATCATTTCATCAATGTTTGGAAACATTAGCCAATACACCCATTCATTGATATTAGTATTCTATGCATCGATCAATTATTCTCAACATCAAACATCACCCAATGTACTCGTCATTGTCAATGTCCAAGTGCCTCCTGTGAATGCTGAGATTCAACTCCACCACCCCACCTCCCTCATAACAAACGACGCTTGAACCAAGCAACGAGTTTTGCTCCAATTCAATATACATTTATTTATTCATTCACGGATAAACCATTACATTTGAAGTTTACAGTTGGAAAAGAATTTACTAAATTCAACTTATGACTAAGATTGCGAAACCATACAATACATACGAATAAATACAATACAGATATAAATAAAATGCAGATACTATACGATACGGAGAAGTGAAAAATAGATGAAAAAAGGAAGCCTTATGTTGTTTTATATCTGTGACAGTTCAACCAAATTTGATCTTTTTCGCACGGCTTTTGAAGGATTCCAAGGAGAAAAGAAATCCAAATCAATGCTATTACCATTCTTGGCAATTCTAGCTAATGGCGAAAAAAGTCCATAATTGCATCTATGAAAATCTATTGAGAAAGTAGTATTGTTTCTAGTGCACCTAGCCGGAACATGGAGACCGACCTGAGATAACAAAGATGGACGATGTATGTGTCCTCTGATCAGTTTGAATAGAAGGGTCAAGTCTGCCTGTATTCTGCGGTCTTCTAAACTGGTCATTCCAATTGTATTTCGGATATTATTTGAACTATTATGATCTATGGGAATGTTAAGTTTGTATGCAGCAAACCTAAGAAACTTGTTTTGTACTTTTTCTGAATTGTGTATATAAATACTATAGGTGGGACACGATACTGTAGATGCATACTCTAGTGAAGATCGTACAAAGGAGTTGTAAAGAAATATGAGGCAGTGAATATCTGTGAAGTCCTGCGTATTCCGGCATACAAAGCCCAACATTTTGTAAGCTCTGTTAATTATATTCTCATAGTGAAAGTTGAAGGTCAATTTCCTATCCAGGGTGACTCCCAAATATCTAGCAGTTGTAACCTGTGGAAGCTGCTCACCAGATATGAAATAGCCGAAGTCTGTTTGAGTTGGTTTTCTGCTGAAAGTTATTGTGAAACATTTACTGATATTGAGGTCCATGTCATTTACATCACTCCATCTTTTCAAGTTGTTCAAGCCTATTTGTAATTCATAACAGTCGTTCAGAGAGGTAATGATTTTATAGAGTTTTAGGTCGTCAGCAAAATACAGAGCTTGGCTGTGTCTCAAATATGAATTTATGTCATTGATGTAGATATTGAATAAAAAGGGGCCGATGTGACTACCTTGTGGTACACCAGACGTGACAGTTATTTCGTCAGAGACGTAGCCATGTACTTTGACTGTTTGAGTTCTATCACTTATATAGCTGATGAGCCACTTCAACATCATACCGTGGAAGCCCAATGCTTGCAGTTTAACTCCTAGAATTTTATGATTCACCCTGTCAAATGCTTTAGAAAAGTCTGTATATATGGCATCCACTTGTTGTCTATTTTCTAAGGCATTGAGTATAAATTGTGTGTAGATTAATAAATTTGTTGTAGTAGATCGACCCTTGCAGAACCCGTGTTGATCTTCTGTTATAACGTTGGTGATTAGGTTTTTAATTTTATTGCAAACAATGTTTTCGAATAGTTTAGATATCGAGCTTAAAATAGAGATAGGCCAATAGTTTGGAATATCGGCTTTGTTTCCACTTTTGAAAATGGGTTTTATGTGACTGCTCTTCCACTTGTCCGGAAAAATACCAGAATTAAGTGACAAGAGGAAGAGGAAATGAAGGGGTTTAGCAAGTGACCATCTACATTCTACTAGAAGTTCGGGAGACACTCCATCGGGTCCGATGCCTTTCTGGATCGCAGTATGAGCGGATCTGGGAACTGTCCTAACTCTGACTTAGGTACTCGAAGTTGCGAGTACATCGATAATCATCATTTCACGGGAATTTATATGGGTTATAGAAGTAGAAGTTATGAGTGTTGAGTGTCACATGTGAAATATTTGTGCCTGCTGGTAAGATATCATTTTCATAGCTTCATTACCATTGAATCTGAATTTTTTGATAACCTACCCACGCCGCACGTGAGGTTGTGAAATGGTCAAAAGAAATGACAGTTCTACAATTTCAACTTTCAAGTAGGTAAACGTACTAAATACTGAAAATATATGGGTCGAACTGTCTCTTTCTCGCATATCGTGAAATAATTTCGATATTTTGAAGTGAGGTTTCCAACATTTTCCCGATCTGTTAATGAATTTAGCCCAAGGAACAATAAAGTGGCAGGTAATTGCAGTAATATATTGATTGAGATTCTGTATTGATTAATATTTCGATGTGACTTTCAACAAACTTGTTATGTTTTCCGGCATCTGATGCTTGCAGAGACACATGATTCAATAGGAAAAAACTTAACGATTCTCACCTGGCAAATGAGGTTCTGTTATTTTCACTCTTCAATGAATGACGTTACTTCTGGAAAAATGAATTTTCACATATTTCTGTGTCATAATTGGGAGAGGTTGAGTTGAACCACATTACTCGAGCCTCATGAAGTCGAAAGATTACGGCAACCCCTTGGCCTTCATTTGTATCATGCTCCTTGTCCAGTTTATAGGGGTTGAATAAGATCAGAGTCATCATATATTTCTGTAATTTTTCATATTTTGAAAAACTAGAAAGAGGAAATAGGACTCTCTTCAAGTCAGTTGTAATAACACGAATTGACTTGATTTCCAGATGGAAGAGGTGCAGCAGTTCTATAGGCCCTTCACGGGATTTTCGATAAAGTTATTGAAAATGACATACCTACATGGAAAATCTTCAACGACCAAGTTCATTCGCAGTTATAATTTTTGTACCTAGACAAAACTATCCAAGAAGCGGAGGACCGGATGAACTTCCTGCAATCCAAGAAGTCGTCGATTCAGCTTTTTATTTTACTTTGATGAAATCAAATAGAAATTTTTCAATATAAAGCAGTGGATATCTGTTTTAAAATAATATAGTTTTCAATTTGAATTTTCCAGAGGAATCATGTTTTGGTCCTTTATAGTATAGACATTTTTTTCTACAAAATAAAATCAAACAACTCTTACTCAAAAATACACATTTTGTGTGAATATCTGTCAATATTCCTGATAAGATATAGATAATATTAACTAAATGAAATAAATTTTCATAGGAAAATGCATTTTTTTCACAAAATAAATAATTCTGATTCAAGCCAAGTTATCATTGATCTAGTTAAATAAGCAGATTATCTTGTTGATATGGAATATGAATTCATTTCTTATTGCAGAATTCTAGAAACCAAAATTTTCGTGACTAAAATTATATTTCATAGCTGGGGTGCGAAACTGGAACTGGAGATTCCTCTTTGAAAATAAGTTTTGCTACCGATATTTTTATGTGAAGCTCAGTACAATATTTTTGTATATTGTGTGCTCTAATCTGATATTAATCACATTTCCTGGTTGAAATCATTAAATGAGAATGAGTCTGCGTCAACTTAAGAGGTTCGATTTTTTCTGTGTTTTTGTTCATAAAATCCCTATTTTTTCTGAAAGTTCGGCGAATAATTTCGAAATGGAATTTCGATGATATTCCCAATATCCTAAAAAATATCCTTTCGAATGCCACTATGACATCTGACATGTTACTTCTTTATTAAAATAGTGCTCTCTAAATATAATAACATTGTTCCCATTGCATATCAATGATAACCTACAGGGATTTACAAAATACAACAAACTTTTCATCTTTCAGCTAAATACCCTTTATCGGATTGGGAAAGACCTAATCATTTTCCAAGAGCAATCCTCAGTTTGTTTTGCACCGTAGTTACGAAACATCCTGCATTTTAAGGCACCTAGTAAATAATGTTATGAAGCCAGTAATGAATGTTCTCGAGCCGTTCGATAATGCTCTTAAACATTGAATGGATGTTTACTGGTGATCGAAATATGTACTCTCATTGATAGAATATACCTTTAAATCATCGTAATTAGACATAAATTTGGTTGGTTAATGCACAAGAAACATTAATAGTAATATACTCTTGTGATTGAATAATGAACTCTAGGTTATAGAATAATCATTATAGGCCATCAAATAATGTCTCTAATCGTTGAAATATTTTTTAAACATTGTACCAATACCAATTGAACAAAAACTTTAGGTGATAAAGTACATGTTTTGATAATTAGTTTGAGGAATAAAATTGATTGGTTGATGTACAAAATACATTGATGCCAGGATCGACAGTCGATTTTCAAGGGGATTGTATCAATGAACGTGGTCCTTAAGCAATGTCCTTAAGAGTGAACATATCCTTATCATCAGGCAATCAACTAACATTATAGTGATCACCTAGGGCAACGGTTGAAAAATAATGTGCAAATCCAATCCAATGCTCCTTCTCATTACAAACAGGTAACTTTTTCGTTCTGTGTAAATATATATCTCCGAAGTGGTTACAATAATTTATGTTATACAGTGTGTTTTTCAATCTGGTAGCATCTAGCCTTACCATAACATCGAAAATGTTTCTCTCACTAAATTTCTTGGACTTAATATTGATAATAAATTACAATTCAATGACCATGTCATGAAGTTGTGCAAAAAATTGTCATCAGGTTGCTACGCCATCAGGATAATATCACATGAATTGGGTTTTACAGCTGCTAAATCAGCTTACTTTGCCCTTAGTGAGTCCCACCTGGTCTATAGAATAGCCTTCTGGGGAGTGTGCAGCAAACAACTACTACAAATGGTGCAGGTTGTACAAAAAATAGCCATTAGGGCCCTCTGTAAAGTGAAAAAGCGTGATTCTTGCAGATATCTATTCAAAAATCATAGAGTCCTCACAGTAACTTCTATCTTCATTCTAGAAACCACCTGCCTTATACACAAGAATCGCCACAAATATAATGCACTGCCCTCATACCATGGAACACGATCCTCGCTAAAATGGAGATTATCCTTACCTATCCCTAAAAACAATCTTGTTAAGGAATCTCTCATTTATAACGGTCAAAATGTATTACCAGTTACCAATACATTCAAGGGGAATTGAATCTCTTGAATTATTTAAAAAATTGTAAAAGAATTGCTTTTTATCCATCCATTCTACAATACGGAAGAATTTTTTAATAGTGAACCTTTTCGTCAGCATGAAAATATGCTTTTCTCCTTATTTCGAGTAACCATTTTGATATGTTCGCATCATGTGGTTGTACCTGCTTATCATTTTACTTAAAATAGTTAACATTTGTGCTTGTACATTTTACTCATACAAATTTCAAAACGCCTGAATCACCACCGTTTTTAGCATTCTAAGTGTTTTTTCTATTTTTATTACCTAATTTTAGGTTTTAGGTTTTAAGTTTTGACTTTTAGCACCTCTACAATGACTTTGTCGATAAGAATTGTTTCTTCGGACAATAAAGCATATTTGATTGACTGATTGATTTATTGTCTTCATGACTGCAGTGGGCGTTGACCTCATTGCATCTGTAATACCTATACAGTCTTTTAGGCTAATCATTGGACCAATATGTTTTTTTGTTGTTGTTAGGTTCGGAAAAATGTGTAGAATCGAGGCAAAATATCCATGAACATTTCCATGAGCAAGCCATGTTATGTCACTCAACTCATGAATCAACATATTGTAGTTTATCTTGATGCATATTTGATATTCAATGTCTTTTAGATATACTTTTTTCCTTTAGGGACATATTTGTTTTTAGATATACAGTTTTTAGATATAAATTCTACATGAGATATTTTCTTTTAACTTCTTTTAACTTCCTTTAATGTGTTCAAATATCTCAAGATGTGGTCAAAAATGTGTTCAACTGTGATGTCATGTCATGTAATCAACTGTACTTTGAGTATTTATTTTAATTTTATTTTTTATTGTTGTTTTTTTAATCAAATTAGTATAATCTGAACAACCATTGTATTTATATTAGGAATTCCTATTTCAATAAAGATTTCAATTTCAATATATTTATTAACTTCAAATATTGATAATAAGCCAAAACCATTGAACATCGATTTTTTTTAAATGAATGCCCGCCAAGAAAAAATACAATTTTTTTATCAAAGACGCGACTTTGTTCGTCCGTTATTTCACGTGAAAGAATGTTGGAGTATGACAAGCTTATTTCATTTGTTGCAAATTCTCATTATAGTAGATATTCTGATCAAAATGTCAAATAAATAACCTATTCTTAAATATTTATTTTTGAATTGATTTAAATTTCTGTTGCGAATGGAAGGGCAAAGCCAACAAGATTTTCAAGTGGACCCTGATAGATTATTAGTATCGGTAATTAAATTTACGACATAACTTCGAAGAATCACCACAATGGGAAGACATTGGGAAGGAAATTAATGGTCCAGTTACTGTACAACTTTAGATCAATATATTATTCATTCAAAACATCTAGTTCAAATAATTGAAATTCAACACTGTGCTTTCTACAAAATCCAAATCCTTCATAAACATGATTCTTAAATATTGTTATCAGTAATTAAGTTAGATTATTTACAAGAAGCCATTTTCATTTTTCAACAAATCAAACAACAGAAGATACACATCTTCAGTTCACGATCACTACTGCTTTCAGAAAAAGGAGGAAAGACACAACGCAGAAAAATTGTTGCGGGTCAAAATGTTTCTTATTATTGAAGTCAACAATTCGAAACATTTTAGTTCGAAACAATTTGCCTCGCAACAAATGTGTCTTCCAGTCTGCGGCCGGCCTTCTAGTGCTGTTTCAATCAATCAATCAATCAATATACTTTATTGTCCAAGAAAAAAATATTCTTATTGACAAAGCTTTCTATAATCTAAAGTGAGTGTATAATTAAATTTGACAAATAGTGTTCTACATAACACAAGTTGGCAAATACGAAAATTTATCACAACACAAGAAAGTGAGCATCATTGTAAAAATATTCTTATGTACATAGCTTTCTATAATCTAAAGTGAATATATGTATAATTAATTTGCAAATAGTATTCTAGTACATGAAACAAGTTGACAAATACAAAAAAAACAAAAATTTTTCACAATACAAGAAAGTGAGCATCATCGTAAAACTCCTGTAGGGTATAATAGGATTTGAGCAAAAGTATTTCTTTGACTTTTTTAGAAAAATATGGTGTTTGGAAATTTCTCTCAAACAGGGTGGCAAATTGTTATATATCTTTTTACTCTCATACATTATTTATTTTTTTGTCAATTCTAAGTGGGGGATGGGGAGAGGTAAATTTTTCCTCGTTATTTGGCGAGTATTATGGTTTGTTCGAGTGCGCTCAGTATCGGAGACGTTAGACAAACATAGAGTTTCAAGTATAAAAATGGAAGTTAGTGTCAAAATTTTGTGTTTTATAAATAACTGTTCACAATGGTCGGTATATTTAGCTCTGGACATGAATCTGACTGCTCGTTTCTGCAGGACGAAAACAGAATCGAACAATTGCTTGCTGCAATAACCCCAAAATGCAATACCATATCGCAGGTGTGATTCGATCAGAGAAAAATATGTCACCTACTCATTGGCAGACCCAGTTCCTCAGACACAACTCTCACTGCGAAGCAGCCCGAAGCCAGTTTCCTTTGGACTTTGATGTGGATATGGAATTTTAGGTTACTATCAATTTCAATGCCAAGAAATTTGGTACAGAGTTTGTTTTCAATGGTTGTAGTGTCAAACATAAGAGGTTCATGAATGTATTTGAAGGTTAAAAGGCTAGTTTTCTTTGCATTGAAGCAGATATGGTTTGCGTCGCACCAGTATTTTACCTTCCTCAAATCATCTTCCATTTTTTATTTTAGTATTTCTTAATTTGGATCCTTCCACATCAGTGTCGTGTCATCAGCAAACATTGTGAATAGTCCCTGTATATTAATACTGGCTAAGTCATTTATATAAAATAGAAATAATACTGGCCCAAGGACTGAACCTTGTAGAACGCCACTCCTTATATTACATAATTTGGAGTATGGTCTCTTTCATTTTCACAAGTTGCTTCCTGCCAGAGGTAGACTCGAACAATTGTAGCTTACATCTCTAAATCCATAAATTTTACGAGCTTGTTGAGCAGTACCCTGTGATTGAGAGTCAAAGGCTTCCGACAAACCACAGAACACTGCAACTGCTGCGCCCTCATTCATCCCTAGATATACCTTTCCAAAATGGAAATGGCGTCATTTGTGTTTTGCCGGTCTGGAATCAAATTGTGCATTATTCAAGATCTTTGGTCTTGCAAAACTGCAATCCTTTTGACAAGTCTTTCTATGACCTTGGAAAGAACAGATAATAAAGAAATTGGAAGTTCGATGGTTCTTCGCTGTCTCCACCTTCGTGGATTGGAATGATAACTGCTGTTTTTAGGCATGATGGAAACACGCCACTGGCAAATGAAATATTTATAGCTTCGGCTAAGGTTATCAAGGGTCCTTCAGTGATATTTTCCAATACACTCAAAGGAATGTCGTCAATGCCAGTACTTCTTTTATTTTTTATTTCACTGAATATTTCTCGTAACTCGGTGGCACTGGTGGTGTGCAAGAGGAAGGTTTCAGTCACAAGTATGTCTTGCATATAACACATTGGATCTAACCCTGTTGCATTTGAGGTTAATGAAGCTGCGATAGTGCAATAAGAGTTGTTTAACGTATTGGGATCCACATTGGGTTGTTGTGGAAAAGATCCACTTTTCCCTCTTAATGCATTGACTATTGTCCAGCTCTCTTTGATTTCATTTTAAGATTTATCTACCCTATTTTTGTAGTACCTGTCTTTGGCAGCTTTAACTAGAAGTTTGTATAACTTTTTATAATCTTTATAATATTTTGAGAAACAATTGCAATCTCTGAATGTCTTGATGACATGAAGGGATCTCAAGTTTGCAGCTGAGGTTCTAATTCTGAGAGTTATCCATGGTTTGCTTCGTTTTTCTTAAATTTTTTGCAAGGGGAAACACCGATTGTGCCCTTCTTCTAATAATGAGTGAAACACATTCAACGGTTCGGGAGAAAAAATCTTCTCGCCCCAATTGATGGAATTACAATAATCGTTAAATTTATCAAAGTTATTTTTGCTATGAATTCTGCCTAATTTTACTTTTTTTTATAGCCATATTTATTTGGAAAGAGGTCAATACTGCCTCGTGGTCGGAAAAACCTACAGGAGCCACGAGTGAGATTGTCATAGTATAATTAAAATTTTGCATACATATTCCAAGGTAGTTGATGATGTTTTGGTTATTCTGGTAGGCCCCTCTAACAACATTTTAAAATTGAATGATGAGAGTAGATTGAACAACCTCTGGTTGGCGGGCGATTTTTTATCCATAAAATCAATATTGAGATCACCAGCTACTATTAAGTTTACACGCACAGATATTTTAGTCAACAAATTCTCAAAGTTATATTTTGAATACTTTGCAAAGGACATTTCTTAGAGAACTTCTCATTAACAAGAATCATAGTTCCCCCGCCTTCCATATCTTTACGGCAATTTTAGCTACATCTTATAGTTTGGAAGACAGGCTCATCAGGATGAAGCCAATACTCAGTTGGTAGAATTAATTCAGGTTCATTTTGATCACTTATAAATATGGATAGATCATCTACTTTATTTCGTACCGATTGGATGTTTAACAGTAATAAGGATACATTCTGTTTATTGCCCATTGGTGCTTCGTTGCGCCTTTGGCCACCACACCAAGGAAGCGTACGTTATGGCCGACTTCACCACCATGTTATACAGCCAGTTTACCATGTTGGTCATAGACCTATTTTTTTCCAAAAAAGTGTCTGGTCATATACTATTTTAAGTTTAGGGTCTCTTGCATGAGATCGTAATGTTGTATTTCTCCTGCTCTATGACGACTATATCATCGGCGTACCCAAGGGTTTTGAAACCTTTTTTTTCAGAGACCCCAGTTCTCCGTCCAACACTAGATTCAACGGGATTGGAGAAGACATATCTTCCCGTGGGTATCTCTGGCCGCCTGTACCACTACAGCCTTCTCTATTGAAGTTGTGTGAATCATCCAGGCCCCACAAGGTTTCTCAACCCCTCTATGTCTTAGGGACATGATGATTGAGTCTAAGAAGTAATAGTGATAGCTCATTATATCTCTAAGGAGGCCGCTAGTACTACTTCTTTATTTTTCGGCATGATTGATATCAATTCTTCACTTTGATATCGTATTCAAAATCGATCGCGCTATCCTCTCCTATGATTGTTATTCTTATCTGGGTACTTTGAAACGTGTTCATTGTGTTGTTTCATCAACAAGATTGGATTTGCATATCATTTCCATAAGGTTATAACGCAGTATTCTGAAGGCAAACAGGTATCGTAATGATATCAATAATGTTTAATATTTTCGGTACAGATCAGTGAAAACGGTTGATTAGAATAAACATTTTTTGACTGTCCCAACAGCCAATAAAATTTTGTTATTTTTTGTCATGTCACACAGATCACCCAATCATATCAAAATTCAACTGACAATAACACTCTGGGTAGTTTTTAACCGACGAAACCAAAAAGGAGGAGGTTCTCTAGTCGACCCGTATATTTTTTTTCCATAATTTTTTTTATGTATGATCACGCATAAATTTTTACTGAGGCGACCGATTCCGATAATTATTTCTCCAGTGGATAGGGTGTACTTCGAAGGTGGTCCCATTCGAATTTAAAAGATGAAATCCACCCCTAAGGGTAGCAAAATGAATTCTGGTGGTAAAAAATATACAGGTTGTTCCATTTGAAATTACCAAGTTAGGGTCGTTTCCGGTGAAACAGGAAGTGATGAGAGAGTATGAAATATACAGGGCTCGTCTAAAAATGGCCGCTGAGCGCCATCTTCAATAGTTTTTTTGAATAGAACACCCCGCAGATTCATTTTTGAAATCTGCTCATAATTCTCAACAATTTTCTCCAATACACTTTATTCCTAAATTCAATTGTTTTTGAAATATTAACGTTTGAAAAGTGACATTTTGGTCATTTCAAACCCAACCAAAAACACTAATGTTTACTGTCAAACTAAACTGCTAACTGTCAAATAGTCCGTTGAGGGCCTGAATCCTTTTATGAAAAGTGTGATCATGGCTCGTAGTTTAAACGATAAATTTGAAGCACTTTTGATATTTGGAGAAGCCGAAATGAAATAGCAATTGGAATTTTCTACAGTATTATATTGGTGATGATGATGAATGAAAGTTTACACACAAATATGATAAAAATATGATGATGGTGCTTCTAATAAATCATAAGATCATATTTATCAGTGGCTGTGACAATAACATACAAGATGGGACAAAAAGGGCATATCTGGAAATTTATTTTCACAGTATATTCAGAACGAGCTGAGAAAGCATGCCTGCCCAATTTCAGATTTTGTATCTTAATACTCACCCTGGAAACTATCCCCGTATTCAAAAAAATCTCCAGAACAGAGTTAATTCATCGTTTCTGTAAATTTATTTTTCACTCTATATTCAAAACGAGATACAAAATCTGAAATGGGGTAGTCATGCTTTCTCAGCTCGTTTTGAAAATACAGTGAAAAATAAATTTCCAGAAACGATGAATTGACTCTGTTCTGGAGATTTTTTTTGAATACGGGGGTAGTTTCCAGGGTGAGTATTGAGATACAAAATCCGAAATGGGGTAGGTATGCTTTCTGAGCTCGTTCACCGATTCTATCAGGCATAACTTTGTACTGGGTTCATCTATTCGGATGATTCTTTCTTCAATAGATAGGGTATACCTTATATTTAGATTTCGAATGGAATTATATACCCTTACGGGTGGAAGAATAGGGGATAATTGATTTTTCACTTGTGAACATTGGCACACACATACGTAGTTGACAATGACAGATCGCTACTGACATTATTTCTGTTCCACATCCGTCAAAACAATTATATTCTATGAGAGGATGGAATGATATACAAAGTAATGAAATGAACTAACCATAACAACAAAAATAATTTATATTACAACAAATAGTAAAAGTAGATAATCATATTATTTAACTGGTAATAGTTGAAGTGAGGTGGGAAAGTAAGTATTTTGGAAGTAATCAAAAAACAAGTACGTAGTAATTAGTATATTTTAGCCATAAAAAATTGAAAAGTAAACACTTTTTAACAAAAAATTAAACCGACGAAATACGGAACTGAAAAAATAAAACAAACCTTCTTAGTCTCAGTAACTAAGCTCCTAAACTAATGTAAGTAACTAATTTTGAGTCGGCGCCAAACAAACAATCAAACAAACATCATTGAATTACTTTAAAAAAATTATCAGAATGTCACCGCGCAACTCGATGCCATCATTTTACGCCTTACCTAATTCATTTGCTTGTTTGTTTGGCGCCGACTCAAAATTAGTTACTTACATTAGTTTAGGAGCTTAGTTACTGAGACTAAGAAGGTTTATTTTATTTTTTACTTTTCAGTTCCGTATTTCGTCGGTTTAATTTTTTGTTAAAAACTTTTTATCAATCACTATGACTTCAATCATTATGATACCGAGACTTTGACAGCTTTATATTCCAAATAAATTTGAAAATGTCACGTTTTGGCAATGCTGAAAATTACTGGTAATAACAATCCAAATTCTATAAAACCATACTTGCACATCTACCAGAACGCCACAATAAGATCCTTAATATTATATGTAATGGATCTTCTATAATAAAAAAAACAATCTAATGTTACGTTGAATTTTAATAACTGTACCTTTACCAGTTAATAAATTAATAATTGTGTTGTTGCGAGTTTGTTTTGTTAAAAATGTTTCTGACCGAAAATCCTTCGGACATTGACACATGCCTCATAATTTTATGTCAATCGAAAGCACGTTGACATTGGTACCAAGGAAACGTGCTTTCGATTGACATAAAATTATCTGGTACATTATCAATGCCATAGGAATATTATAGCTGAAAATGTTGCTGATCATCATGGAAAATTAGGTCGGCTAAAAAGTTATCGGCCTAGGCCAGAGATGGCACCACTATACCATAAGACCGAAATAATAGTCAGTGACTCATCTTAGCTCGATCGTTCAGTGGTGCATCTTCCGCGCCGCCGTCGATAAATATCAGTACAATTGCTAACCTCGACCACGAACTTTCGTTAAAATGGAGGCTGCTTCAAATGCTCCGTCAGATCTATTGCACGGGCCGAAATAAATTTGCTACCGGTGCGCTGTGTCCGCATTTGAAACAATCGGCATATCATGATTATAGATTCGCGATACAATATATTTTCAACCGACGAAATCAAAAAGGAGAAGGTTCTCTAGTCGACGCGTATATTTTTTTTTATGTATGACCACGCATAACTTTTCACTGAGACATCCGATTCCGATTTCTTCAGTGGATAGGGTGAACTTCGAAGTTGGTCCCATTCGAATATAAAAGATGAAATCCACCCCTAAGGGTAGCAAAATGGAGGATATTGATCACTCACCCCCTGAATTATGGTCCGTTGACCGATTCTATCAGGCATAACCATGGATAATAATGTATTTACTTCCACTGTAGTAAATTATCAAAGTGCATTCCTTCTTGTTCAAGACACATTTCAGCTCGTTCAATTGTTTCTCTCAACACGTTTCGTAACATTTGAGGCGTTATACTTCTGATTGCCCGTAGAATCCTTTCTCCTGAGATTTCAAGAGTGGCTGGGGCTGTTGCATAGTGAACCTTTTCTTTAACATATCCCCAAATAGGAAAAATCGAGCACAGTGAGATCAGGTGAGCGGACAGGCCACCGTACTGGACCATTGGTTGTAATAACTTGATTATCAAATCTCTATTGGGTAATTATAAGAACTTCTCTGGTATTATGAGTAAATCCGCCGTAAAACTGCTGAAGGTAGATTATATGGATGATTTTCGATTTCATTTTGAAGGAAACTCAGGTACCTAACCCCTGTTAACTGACCTTGAAACATTGAAACAATATTGGTCCAATTATTCTGTTTCCAACGATACCAGCCCAGACATTGACCCCAAACCTTTCCTGAAATTTGCCATCTCTTATTGGATGTGATTTTGTTGGGCACAGTACCGAGTATTTTGCTTATTGAACATATCATTATTTGTAAATTGTGATTGGTCGGAAAATAGAATAAAGTAGATAAAATTTGGGTTAACTCTATGATTTTGAAGCAGCCAAGCAACAAAACACTACCTGTCTATCGACATCGTCAGCATACAAATTTTGATAAAACTGTTATTTAAATGATCGACATCCGTGCTTTTTCAGTATTTTTCTTGGTGATTCGTGAATAATCTGCATTTCTTGACTAATTTCTTAAAGAAATCATTTTACCAACCTCAAGCATAGCAAGAACGGTAATCTCAGTCTCTTCATTTATGATAAACCTCTGTTCCGCCTCTCGATTTCCTTCTTGCCTAAAACAATTCTCAACATACGGGAAATACTGATGGGCTGGATGTTGCTCAGCAGCATTCTTTGAATTTCTATGACATTCTCCAAAAATTAATAACATATCCACTTTTTCACTTTGAGTATACATTATTTTGAGGAAAAATCAAACTGACATTCAACGAAAATTAAGAAACTTTCACTGTCTGCTCATAAAGCCTATGTCACTGTCATTACCTAAGTGAGTGTTTTGTTTTCCAAAGAAGACTTGATAAAAATAACTGCAAAATATTATGCATCATGGCTATCCATGGCACATTCGACAAAAGTAAATAAATTATTATCCAATATTTTCCTTAGTAACATTGAATTGATGTTCTTATTTTCAATCCAATCGCACAAAATCCTTTTTTTCGGAAGTGCTTGTCAAAAATGGTCTCATTTGAAAAATAATAGACACGAAAATTTAATTTTGCCAACTTGTCTTATTCCTATCTATCATACTAGTCACTCAAACTTTCCGATTGAAATTTTCCTACATCACCTGAGATCCTCAGATTAGTTCACGTCTGATCATGGCCACATAGATGCAAAATTAAAAGTGACTCCAAAGAAAGGGAGTAGGCGTAAACACTTTTTAAATGTCACACTCTGATCCAGAATTGTCTCAGAAATCCAAAAATGTTACGATATACAGGATGTTCCATTTAAAAATTCAAAACCAGAGCGTTTTCCGGTGAAACCGGAAGTGACCGGAAAGTAAAAAATATGCGAAAACTCTTCTCTTCACATACCATTCACCTATACCAAATCTCATTCTGATACACCTAATATTCTAGAAGTTATGACTTGTCTAATAGATTCGTTGACACCTGGTATATGACGCATTTAGGGTGGGTATTATAAAACTATTTCGACAGATAACTAGAAGTTAACTTGTGGATGACGTCACATGTCAAAGTTAATTCCAAAATGTAGCAGTTAACTTTATCGGGTGGAACGGGTGTCGGTTAAAGTTAACTTTGTAGAAAATGGTGGTTTTCGATGGTCGACAATTCTCCTGCTCCTGTCAATATTGCATATGAGTCATATAACCTCAATTTTATTGTTTTGATTTTTCGTTTTCGCAAAATGTTAGCAAACGATATCCACGTTATTTTTGAGGAAACTTTTGACCGATGATGAAGAAGATGCTGTGAATATTGTTGAAGCCCCTCGGCGACAAAGGATATTTAGCAATCGGTTAGACCATTTCACCTTGTGGAAGGAAACAGAATTTAAAAACCGATTTCGACTATCAAGAGAGTCTGTACGCTTGCTAATGGGGCACATTGAAGCAAATTTACAAATACCAACTAATAGGTCAGCATTTCTAGTACCTATTTTAATTATTGTAGAATTATACATATTTTTAGAAATCATCCTCTATCGCAAGTGTTGATTACACTCAGATTTTATGCAACTGGTTCATTCTTGGTAGTTGCTGGAGATTTTGGAGGTATTCACAAGTCAACTGCTAGCAGTGTTATTAGAAAGGTCACAGGGGAAATTGCATTGTTATCGTCTATTTACATAACAATGCCAGACTTTTTGTGTAGTGTTATTGTGGTGTATTTGAATCTTGAGACAATATCATTTGCGAAAACTCTCTTTGAAGTACACAAAGTATGCTCTAAATTGCTTGCAAAAAAATCTTTTTCGGAGTTTCTGTACAGCTTAGTGAAGTCATCGGGAATTATTTTGAAGAAATGTTACACATTATTATTTTTCCATACTGTATGAATAATCTTCGGTATGTCGAATAATATCTCTTTTTTCTCTTCTTGAGTCTCTTTTTTTTTCTTCTCAACTCTCTTCAAAGGTTCTTTTTTTCACGTTTTTTCTTGGCCACACACACAATAGTCAACATAATATTCACCAGGTAAACCAGAATTTCATTGAATGTCAACAAACAAGAGATTCGACAAGTTTTAAGTGTACAATGGCTAAAATCATATAAACATTAATGTTTCGAAAAGTAAACAATGTGTCATCACCTAGATATACATGTTGTAGTGATATTCACTAAAATGACTTTTCAAAAATAAACTTTATTTTATACTTTGGTTACAAAAAATGATTTTAAATATGAACTATTCGAAGTGCAAAATGGAAGTTTGAGATAGAAGTGACGCTCTTTGGCTCTTGGGATCCTCTTATAGATGCGGTGGTGCTGACTCAGAACTGCGCCTTATTTACGGCTTCTGGAGCCCAGGTGGATAAATGCTGACTTGGCTTTGTCCTATTTGCTCTTGCAACAATGTTGCAACTGCGTTGTGGAATTACTGCGTAGAATGCCTGGATTTTTGGATATAACATACATTTATAGCCACTCTTTTTCCATACTGTATGAATAATTTTCGGTATGTTGAATATATCCCTTTTTTCTCTTCTTAACTCTATTTTCTTTCCTCACAACTCTCTATGAAGGTTCTCTTTTTCACTTTTATATTGCCCACAGACGATACAGGAGGATTTTGGGAAGGGACTGGATTCTTCTTCAAGAGCCCATCGTCTGTCTAAAAACGCGCTCAATCCTAGATTATTCTGCACCAGAACATTACGTTAATTTTCTCATGGAAAATGATGAAAACTTATTCCAGTACAACGGGATCGTTTTGCCAAGAGAAAAATTGTAGGTTACCTTTTTGCCTTCTTCTTCTTTTTATTTAAAAAATGGTACTTTTATAAAACTGACATTTTGAAGCTCAAGTTAACTTGACTGATAAAATTAAAGTTAACTTCCGAACATATTTATAATACCGGCCCTTAGACTTGCTCCAATAAAGTGCATTAAAAAATTCAAATTGCAATTATGCAAAAACTAATGATCCGACAGCACCTGAATTTTTTACACGCATAAAGTACATATCAATCACTATTTTGTCGCTAAGAGCCTGGCGCTACAACTTGAAAAATGATGGTGTTAAAAAAAACAGTTTTTTTGGGTTTTTCCGGTTTTTTTTCGTTACTAATGATACGATCGAGTCGTGGTAGAACTCATTTTAGTCGCATTTTGATTCTCTTCAACTCTTCCATCGAGCATCGAGATTGCTTAATTTCCAAGCGAAAAACGAAAAAAACATTATTTTGTTGTTTATAACAAATTGAGCAATGATAGTAGAAAATATAACAGGATATAAATACGGATAGTCTTTCGTATGATGGCACAGTCAGTTTCCTGGTACTATTTTTGTCACGAAAAATCTCTAATGTTTGACCTATTGAGTTTGACAGTCATCGAATGCGAACAACTATTGTGTATTCACAAAAATATATAAGATAGAATATCTTGCAGTGATTAGGGTATTCGTTTTTGAAGAAGAAAACGTCAAATAGGACGATGTATATTTAAAATATTGAAGAGCTGGATTTAAGCGCGGTCGTACGATGATTTTTGATGATGAGCGTCTAGGACGCCCAAAAGACATCACCGTACCAGAAATGGTCAAATGAAATCCATGGTATGGAATCGATCGACGAGTGAAATTGTGCAATATTGCTGAGGCTGTAGAAGAAGTCATCGCTGAAACGAAAGCATATTCTGAGGGCTTCCAGAAATCGTATTATTCGAAGGGTATAGAAAAATTGGAGAACTGGTGAACGTAGTGTATTACTACTCTAGAAGGAGAATATGTTGAGAAATAATTTACGTTTTGCCAAAAAAAATATTATTTTCATGTCTAGACCGGTTACTTTCTAGTACGCCCTCTATGTAGCTATTGATTTTAATGGGCGCTGAATGAGTACTATCTCTGGCTTATCCAAAATTGACAGGCGTATTTTGAGTATCTAAAGTTCAAGTGTATCTGAGATAAAGTGATAAGTATTTATATTCGATCGTGCATAGGTACAACACAACAGTTTTGTTAACATGAAACTTTTAGTTGCATTAGCTCTCGTAGCCCACTGTAAGTATCAATTCATGTGATGTTTTCATTTGATATTGAAAATAATTGCATTGATTATATTTCTAGAAACCAATGAAAACTTTCAAATTCAAATCATTCATGTACGTTTTGTCCAATCAAAACATTATTATAGTGAGAATAATCCACCTAGAAAATCGCCGCAGGAATAACTTGAGGAATTTTGTTTTTATTGTCGACAACGTATATTTTTGATTTGTCATCAATTCGCATGAAAAGTGAGAAATGAATCAAAACCGGTTTAGTACCTTATATCATTGTTCGAGGAAATGTGTTTATGATCGTAACATAAAAAAATAATCTATAGAATACCACACGAGTTTTCCATAAAGTAGAAAATAATTCTCCAGATTTATTTCTCAAACTTGTTGCTATTTGGCAATAGCCACTCGAGCTCGTTGGCAACAAGTTTACGAAAATCTGTCGAATTATTTTCACTTTATTCTCACTCTATTGTGGTATTACAACTGAATATTATGTGAATGGTTATATACCAAAGCTTGATAGACATATCATCAAAGGATTGTTTGCTTTGTCCTTTGACTGGATGCATTTTTTTGTAGAGAACCAATATTTTCGAAGTAGTATTTAGAATTTGTGACCTTCTGGGAAATGAAATACAAAAGAACGTCACTCAATAATAATTATAAAAAAAATTATAACTGATTATTCATCAGTTTCTTTTCAAGAAATCCTCAAATTTTCTAGAAAGCTCCGCATCGGGAGTCGGAAATGGGAAAAGAATTATGTCTATCAATTCGATAATAAACAATGAATTTTGAGGATTTTTCCTTGTGGTTTTTTCATTATATGAATTTTATTTCTCGCGATAAACTCAGAAATCAAACCTGCTCAGTTCCTTCATGTCTCCATTTTAATTTGTAACATAACTAAAATAGTGATATTTGACTTCCTGGTAGTATTTTGTCGCTGAATACATTGTTATGGTATCAATTTTATCCAAAGAATATACGAGGCACAACAATTTTTTTTCAGTATGCCTTATCGGTGATGGGGACAGAATAATCTTGAGACCAGCTAATATGGATAAAGAATGAATCTCATAAATCCCAACCCTTTTAAATCTATTTCTATCACAAAATTCCTTCATATTCACTAGCAAATATTATCAACAAATCGAAGGGCTTGATATGATATGATATATATATATATATATATATATATATATAGAGAGAGAGAGAAAGGTAGTATCTTGACTGGATTAATTGGCAAAAAAAAAGGTGAATTTGGAAATTTTCAGTAACTGAAGATTATCCTTGGGGTTGCACTCATATAATGTATTGGCCTGATGAGGTAAAACTCTTGTTTAACTTGTCGAGCTTTCGAAAATTTTATTTTCTTTTTCTAGACATTAATGTGAGTTCAAGAAAGTTGGATATATTGAATAAACATTGGATAAAATACAAAAACTTACAAAAATAACATAATGTAGGTTTGATAAAAATAGCTGATGCATGTCCTTAAACATCATGGGAAAAAACAAACAAAAAGAGTTGTTTTTTTTGGCACTGGAATTTGGATACATTGAAAAACATTGGAGAAAATACAAAAACAACACACAAACAATATTGATTGTAAACAACTGGACTACTTGAAGCACGAATTTGTTCATGTGCTCAGGTTATACATAATTTACTCAGTTTAAATAATTTTTTCTCGTTGAACAGTCACACATGGTTCAGTGTGATCACAGAACTGAAGGAGTTTTTTTCATGATATTTGTTTATAAATTGTTTATAAACAAATTGAACTTTCATATTTATTATTTTTCACAATTGGTAGTCTTGAAAATATTATGATAAAAAAAATTTAAACAATTGTTAGGAATGATTTTTTTTCCATCATAATTGACAAGCCTCTATAAAGTAACAAAAAAATTGCTTACGTCCATTCCATTGTTTATAAACTTAACAATTTGTTATAAACAAATTCTGACAATCATAATATTTCTGCAAAAACAACCGTATGCACCAATATATTGATAAAAAAAGTTCAGTTCAAAATTTAGATAAACCGAGTTGTTCAAGATTTCTCCACTAAACAAACGAAGAAAACACTGTATATAATAGCACAAAACTATGATTATTATGATTATTATTATTATTATTATTATTATTAATACTATTATTATTACTATTACTATTTCTGTAATTGATGCAAAGTAGTTCTAATGATGATTTTATGTTTACTTAACATTATTATTTTATCCTCACATAATTTTTAAAGAATCTCAAATATTTGTTGTTCAAATAATGCAATTGAGATTAATTGTTGATGAAATACATGAAAATATACCTGAAGCATGATAATTTAACAGTACAGACAAGAAAATTTAAAAAAGCGAGTAAAACTGCATTATTTGATCGACTAATGTAATTATTTTCAAATAACCAATGGCAACTTTCAGATATTTTATTAATTAACAAAATTTCCTTGAAGGTCCACAACGGTATTTTTATTATTTAGTAAGCTAGAAGCCAAAAAAGATTGAAAACACCTTTATTTTTTATAAACAAATGCGCATATCACGTGATTCCAATATTAACGAAGCATCTCATTTTGAAGAATAATTAATCCTTTATAAAAACGACCTGGATGTTAATTGTCGTATCTTTATTAGTTCAAAAGTATTTCCGAGTTCAATAAAAATCATTCAGATATTCTATTGTATTCTCTTTATTTACATTCAACTCGTGAAAACTATTTTTTTAACGAGCTTTCATTAGCTTCACTTGTAACTAACATTAATCAAATCTTACAAGTTAAATTTGCATTCAATGTCCATTTATATGGAGGTATGCATGGATTTTCAGGTGAATATCATTCAACGTTCTGCGTGGTATTTGCCAGGAGAGTAGTTGTTTTTCCCCTGTGATTCACTATTTTCTGGTTCAATTTATATTCAACTTTTGTTGTGAAGAAGACTGCACTTCGATTTTTCTATATTTGCCATTTTTCATGAGGGTGGTGCGGGGACGTTTGCAATCAGCAACTCCCAGCGCTAGCAATATTAGAGACAAATACGTTTATAATAAAAAAATAGGGACCCACTGTTCTATATGTTAACCGTCTATGGCGATATTGGCTGTATGGCATTGGTAGACACTGCCTCTGAAGCACGAAATTATACTGATAAGAATTCGTTTTTTCTCGTCGTTTTAGATATTAAAAAACCTTGGGGCACTTCCCTTTCTATTGAATCTGAAGCACAGAAGCTTGTTGTCCATTTTGTTCAGTAGGCCAGTAGAGATAGACATGATTTTCCCAAAATTTAATAATAATTACAAAAGTTTCAAAACTTCAGTAGAGTGAAGAGAACTTTCATATGATATGTAGTCTGATTTTGCAACCCTTTTTTCTGAACGAAAGATGTTGAAAATCAGGATTTGTGGAATTTTCACATTATTAGCGCGGAAAAATTTGCAAAAGTTCTGCAAACTTTCAAAGTTTTGATAAATAGCAATTTCATCCTCTGATGAATTTGCAACCACTCAAACAAAACGAAAATGCCTGTTTTATCGAAAAAAAATTGTTGTTAGTCCTAATTTTTCGATGAAAATTCCAAAAGTTCTGCAAACTCGAAAAAATATCTGAAATAATGTTCTTGACAAGAGTTTTAATTTGCAATCTCTTGCGTCAAACGGAAAACATATTTTTTCATTAAATTGATTTTTTTTATTGAGATGTCCTGACGTCTACAACTATCGACCAAGAAGAAGCTCGTCAACGGTAGGTTAAATCATTAAATGTTGAAAGCTAACGTTTTCGATATGAATTCAAAACATCATATTACAATTAGGAATTTGCATAAAAATACTCTGAGTACGTTTGATGGAGGATCGAGAATCTCTCGACCGTTTTCATAATTTTCTTTATTCATGAAAAAAATTGATGGAAATATTGAGATTTAAAAAACACTCGTACAGTTGTATATGTGTACGATCAACCTACAACTGTGTTACGTCACAGTGTTTTGTTTACAGATTAATGAATGCACAGCAGTTTAGTAACATGATTTATTACCAGAATAACAAAAAACTGTCAATTGTATTTTTATGACAGACAACTATATAACTAACCAAAAACAATGCACATTCATCTAATAGTCCTGGAGCTACAACTGAAATAGAATTGCCTACCAACATGTTTTCCCTCTTTATTTTAAAATTTTATAAATCAAGAAAGTGATTTTTATGTGTCGATTACATTTCAGTCCTGTTTGATGATGAAAATTATGTACTTGCGAGATATACAATCGATAACGTTTTGATATTCTTACTTCGCATTGATTATTCATTTAAAATCTTGTTGATTGCTATAAAGTCATGTTGTGACAAGTGGAAATTTCAAATGAAGAATGATTGCATTTCGTTTCTAATGCGATGAAAAATTAATGTCTTCCAATAGTCTTTAGCAGAATTTGTACTCTTTCAATTGTTGCATTCGAAAATATTAGATTAAATTTATGTCGCGGATTAGTCGAAAACAGTGATTGCTTCAGAGATTTATAATAAGTTTCAATTTTTTTAATGGGTACCTTCGTAACCGTATTATTCTTCGGATGCAATTTCAATCCACCAGTACAAAATATAACGCGATGGATATTCAAGTATTTAACCGCACCACTGTGGACATTTGTCGGTCTAATATATATCTTAAACCTATTTGCACAATGTTTGCAATTTATGGTCAAATTATCAAAAAAACAAATCGATAACACAAAAAAATGGTGGATTATTAGATTCCATTTATCGTATGAGGTTGCAAAGTTACATATCCACTGAGACCGATATTCTCCTCATTTGCAACCACAATGAAAAACTTTTGTAATCATTTCAATGCTTGTGTGCATTGAAAATGGGAGCGTCTATAAAAAAGTTTGATAAAATAAATTATGCGTTTTTCAGAAATGCTTGCGAATGTACGTGAATATTTTAAACTTTTTTTCCGTTCACTCATCCAATTCGCAGAACTTTTCTAATCTACAAATTACAAAGAAAAACTTAAACAAATGACAAAAAACAAGGTTCCGTAACTTTTACAAGGTTGCAAACTTAATGCATGTTGTAAAACACCATTACTATAGGTATGCCTAGTTTGCAGGACTTTTGCAATTTTCAGTGCAATAATAGAGCCATTGAAACAATGTTCCGTTCATCACAGACTTCTGCAAAATGTTATAGTTTGTTTTCATGAATGCACTAACATACCATTGAAGTTTAAAAACTTTTGGAATTAATGTTAATTGATTATCTATGTCTACTGGCCTAAAGGAGTGAAATCTAACTGAGATTAATCTACATCTCACGGTTAAACGTGACGGCTACAAACACCTGCAAACCAACCACCTCAGCGGCGCGTTCATTTGTCGCGACCAATCGCGTCTGCGAAACCACACCTCAAAGCAATACTTTTTTATGGGTATTCTCAACCATATTGGTGCGCTAGATATATTATGAAGACTACGAATACAATTCTGTATTTTGTTTCAGTGGGTGTTTCCACCAGCGAAACATCACCAGATATAATTCCAATCGAGGGAGGAGTGAAAGGTGATGGAGTAACAACACGCTACTGGGATTGTTGTGCCACTTCTTGCGCTTGGGATCAAATCGTCCACACGAAAAACGGAATTCCAGTCCAAACTTGCCAAAAAGACGGCGTCACCCCTAGTAGCAAGGAAGGCAATGCAGCCTCAGGTTGTGAAGCGGGTGGAACGGCCTACAGCTGCTCCAACCAAGCTGCACACGTAGTCAACTCCACCCTCGCTTTTGGATTCTCCGCCTCCTCCTTCACCGGGGGTGTGGATGATGCGCAATGTTGCATGTGCGTATTGCTGAACTTCAAGGGACAGCTAGCCGGCAAGCAAATGGTCGTGCAGATCACCAACACTGGATCCGATCTGGGCAAAAACCACTTCGATATCGCTATTCCCGGAGGTGGTGTTGGCATCTTCACTCTTGGCTGCTCTAGTCAGTGGGGTGCTCCTGAAACTGGATGGGGTGACAGATACGGAGGAGTTACTTCCATCGAACAATGTAATGAACTACCTACTCAGTTGCAGGAGGGTTGCAGGTTCCGGTTCCAGTTCTTGGAAGGAGTATCAGACCCAGATGTTTCGTTCTACCAAGTGAAATGTCCCAAGGAGCTAGTAGATATTTCAAAATGTGGAGACTTGGATTGAATGAAATAAATGCTTGAAAGTCACGGCGGATTTATTGATTTCGATTTGTTTTTCAAGGCAAATTATCCCAGATTGAATCCCAACTTGCTCATGGTATGTAAGGTTTGTTCGAAATTGCAATGCATTTATTCCTCAAAGAGGACCCTTACCCATGGATGGTGTATTTTTCAACAGAAATAGTGTGATGACACGCAGTAGTAGATATTTATCAAGAGAATAAAATTTTAACTTTTACGGTCAATTTAATGGTTCTTATAACTCAATGCAAGCTAAGGTTCACTAAGTTTGGAAGTATTAACATATTCTCAAGATATAGCAATGCCTCCATATCGAATGTATCACTTGTCTCTGAAGGAGGATCCACACTTGCTATATAAAACTGCTATATAGCAAAGGTATACAACATGTTACTTTTTTTAATCATATCAGCAAATTTGGCTGCTATATAACTTGCTAGATGTTATCCACTTTCAGTCGGTAATCAACAACATATGTTGGGCGACATTATATTGTAACATAAAACAACGCGTCCAGACTTGCAATATTTGTATTTAACTTTTCGTATTATAAGGAGGTAAAAGGTATTTATTTACTTATTACTCGTCGTCATCAATTATCATTATTAATGGAGTGGAGCAAAGAACAGACCATCAAACTAATTGAGTTATATAGGTACAATTTAGATTTGTTATTTAAAGTGAAACAAAAAAAAGCATGATACATGGATAGAAATTTCCAAAAGTATGAATTTGGAGAGTTTAACTATATCTGGATCTTGCTTTTAGGCTATGACGGACCCTTTTCCGCGTCTTTCTTTTACTTTCTTCATAAATAATTACGCACGCCGCTGCTGCGAGCAGAGCCTCTTTCTTGCCATACGGATTCATGATTACTGAATCTATAATTTGGACGAAACCTGGCATTTCAACATATAGCATGTTACATGTTAAATGGCGACGTTATATAACATGTCATTAAATGTCGATCCTTGTGGATTATTAGAATCAGCCACTATATGTAGTATAGGAAGCGGTGTTGCATTAAACTCAAATATGCGGTATTAGATGTTTCCTCAAATATCAAACAATTGTGGATATCCTTTTCAATCAACAAAGTTGCTTATGCAGTTGGAGGCATTTATAGACCGCCACATACAAATTAAAAATCATTTGTTGATGAATTGGAAGGAACTCTTTCAGTCTGTATGTTTACGGAAATAAAATTGTGGGTTTAGGGGATATGAACATTAATATGTTTGATATCTCCATTCTCCATGTTAAGTATATTTGGTCTATGTTGGATTTTACTGATATGCATCAAATGGTGAAGGGAGCGACTCGTGTTATGGCAACAGGAATGTTACCTACTCATATGTGATGATCAGGACATGATAATATCAATTGGGTGGAATTGATCTCTCTGACCACGAACTTGCCGAAGTCTGATCCAAAAATATATAAATTTCGAGATTACAAGAACTTCATTACTGATCAGTTTCATTCAGATCTCACTAATCTTCCTCTCCAACAAGTCTTTTACATTAATATCATCGACGAGAAACTGTCCATTTTTAACCGACGAAACCAAAAAGGAGGAGGTTCTCTAGTCGACGCGTATTTTTTTTTATCATTTTTTTTATGTATGATCACGCATAACTTTTTACTGAGACGTTCTATTCCGATAATTCTTTTTCAGTGGATAGGGTGTACTCCGATGTTGGTCCAATTGAATTTAAAAGATGAAATCCACCCCTAAGGGAAGCAAAATGAAGGATATTGATCACTCACCCTCTGAATTCTGGTCCGTTAACCGATTCTATCAGGCATAACTTTGTAGTGGGTTCTTCGATTTGAATGATTCTTTTTTTAATAGATAGGGTATAACTCATATTTGGATTTCGAATGGAATTATCCACCCTCACGGGTGGAAGAATAGGGAATAATTGATTTTTCACTTGTGAACTTTGGCACACACATTGTAGTTGACAATGACAGATCGCTACTGTCATTATTTTTGTTCCACATCCGTCACAATCATTATATTCTATGAGAGGATGGAATGATATACGAAGTAATGAAATAAACTAACCAGAACAACAAAAATAATGTATATTACAACAAATAGTAAAAGTAGATAATCATATTATTTAACTGGTGATAGTTGAAGTAAGGTGGGTAAGTAAGTATTTTGGAAGTAATAAAAAACTTAAAAAACCTTCTTAGTCTCAATAACTAAGCTCCTAAACTAATGTATGTATCTAACTGTAGGATAATCAGCAGTGGCGTACCACAAGGATCAATACTGGGCCCTCTGCTCTCCACAATATTTACAAGCCAACTGCCAAAGTTTCTAGATCACATCAATTAACTCAACTGCTTCACCTTCATATCAACGGAGCTCCTCTGGAATTTGCTGACTCTGTGAACAATCTTGGTTTGATACTAGATAAATCATTAAGATTCCGGAAACATATCACCAAATGCGTACAGAGAGCATATATTGCATTGAAATTATTATACTCCCATAGGCAAAGTTTGTGTAGAAATACAAAAAAGATGCTGTGTGAGACTAGTACTTTCACAACTCTCTTTTTGTGAGCCCATCTATAGCCCTTGTTTAGACCAGGATACGCTCAATAGAATTCAACGAATTCAAAACTCATACGTCAGATACATAACTGGGATCAGTAAATATGACAGAGTTACATACAAACTCGAGGAATTAGGATGTCTGAAAATGAAGGGCCGTCGTGACGTTATATCCCTCTGTTTATATCACAAAATCATATTGAAGAAACATCCTATCTATTTATCAAATAAAATAAAATACTGAAATAGCATTCATAATGTCTATCAGATCTAAGGGATTGCTGTTCTTTGAAAAGTGGTTCAAATACAACGTATTATAATGCTCTACCATCTCACTACAAGGAATAATTTTCCCAGATTCAAACGAACTATACATCATATTTGAAAAATCAGTAATAATTTTCAGGTGTATCATTTTTCAAAAAAAAGATTATCGTTTATACTGCTTCAGGTTAGGTTGGGTAGGTTAAGATTATTACTTTAACATAATAAAATTTAAATATATCAAGGGTTGAGTGAAAGAGCACTAAAGAGTGAACTCCCCCTCGAGGTTTCCCATTTTTCTTAAAAACAATCACTGTTGTAAGACTATGGTCTTATTTCCATTGAATCCTGCATAATCCAAATATGATGAAAAGAATACGTCAAACAACAAATGATTCACAACCAAACAACATTTACATGAAAAAAGAAAATAAACAATTTTAAAAGGGTGGGCAAATAAAAATATAAGTAAAAAAATCAAATATGAGTGGTTCACATTATTGATCAAAATACTCATCAATACTTTGAAAACAACCGTTAATAAGAAATTCCCCGAGTTTTATTTTGAAATTATTTATACTATTTAAATTTCTAATATTATCAGGAAGTCTTATGAATTCTCCATGTCTGGTAGGATACGTATAAATATCACACTTTCGAACATAATTGTGTATGTGTTTTTTAATTTATAATGCCGGTACGCACATATTTCATTGAGAATGAAGTGTTGTCTACAAGATTATCTGTGGTCTATTCCATAAATTAACTCTTTTCAGGAAAACGAAAGTTTTATACAGTTTTGTAGAACAATCGCACAAGGCGATATTGTAGATAATGTGGGAATATACAACAGCAAAGTATACATTTAAAAGTTGTTTTTCATTGAGAATGGACTTCAACTGTCTAACTGCATAGTATCAACTGTTAACTTTTTTACTGACATGATTTATACTTGATTCTCAGGTCATGTTGCTATCAATATAAGTAGGCGAGGAAATTTGGTGCTATCTCACGATTCAATGATTTCATTGCCTACTCGAACCAGAAAAAAAATTATTGGTCCTGCAATAAAACTGCATCATAACAGATTTTCCGTAATCACCACCAAATTATTTTTGTTACACCAATTTATGAAATCGAAGCTCAATATATTTAATTTTCCTTGGAGTTCCTCTGGATTATTGGCATCTGCTGCAAGCGTTGCGTCATTTCTATCCAAAACTACATAATATGTGGTAACATGATTTGGCAGATCGTTAATAAAGAGCAGATAAATTAGTGGATCCAATATAGATCCGTGAGGAGCCCCAAGGTCAATGTTATATGATTGTGACCAACAAGTATCTATTTTAACATGTATCTTCATGAGAATCAGGTATGACCTGAGCCACGAAAAAATCAATCAAGAGAATACAAATATAGAAAAATCGAAGTGCAGTCTTCTTCACAACAAAAGTTCAATATAAATTGAACCAGAAAATGGTAGATCACAGGGGAAAAACAACTACTTTTCTGGCAAATACCACGCAGAACGTTGAATGATATTCACCTGAAAATCCATGCATACCTCCATATAAATGGACATTGAATGCAAATGTTTTTTTCTGATAAGCTCGATTATGTTCAATTTATGTCGTGTTCGCCTAACAATCCGCATACCGGTTTCAGGCTTTTTGGCCCTCATCAGTACGGAGTAGTCACCAGCCAGAGGTCCGAAAAGCTCTGACCGAAGCGAGACACAACATAAACAGAACCATCATCGAGTCTATAACACCTATAGGTGCGCCGGAAAGAAAACTTTTAACTGGCGGTACCTAGTGACAGAAAGAAACACTCGAAAATCTCCACCTCGATAGGTTTCTGAATAAAGATTCCTTCTCAGTAGTAGTGCTAAGCCCGACTAGATATAGTGAAGATAACGCCATGTGAAGTGGAATAAAATGAAAATCGAAGTGCAGTCTTCTTCACAACAAAGTTCAATATAAATTGAAAAAGAAAATGGGAGATCACAGGGGAAAACAACTACTTTCCTGGCAAATACCACGCAGAACGTTGAATGATATTCACCTGAAAATCCATGCATACCTCCATATAAATGGACATTGAATGCAAATGTTTTTCTTTTTCCTGTGATCTCATTTCTGTTCAATTATATGACTTGTTGTAAAATGCACTTCGATTTCATTTTTGCCTTCACATGTTATTCACTATATGCAGAGGCTTCATCTCCGAGAAAATCTTTATAGAACCATCATGATTTGACCTCATAGTGCCGTAAATTTCTCGTACCTAGTGTACAGAACTCGATGATGTTCTATCTTAGTTGATATCGTTCGTCAAGCTCGACTCTAGTGATAGCTAAGAATAAACTGAATCGAATGCGTTTTCGAAAGTCAATAATAACAAATGGCTATCGAAAAACATTTTTTCAATGCATAACGGAGTTGCATGATATTCACTGAAATCATCAACGTTTGCGATTATGCAAAGTTTTTTTCCTGTGATCTACCATTTTCTGGTTCAATTTATATTTGACTTTTGTTGTGAAGAAGACTGCACTTCGATTTTTCTATTTTTATTCCACTTCACATGGCGTTTATCTTTCAAGAGAATACAGTTTATTGCAAATTATATCAGAGTCAATAATATCGAATGCTTTCGATAAGTAAAGAAAAGTGCATCCATTTTTTTTATCAAGTGAGTCATAGAAATATCCGAAAAAAGTGCAAAGTGCACTCTCTGTTGACCTACCTGTGCGAAAACCATGCTGAAACTTGGATATAATACCAAACTGGTCAGGGCAGCTGGTATTTTCATATAAACACATCTTTCAATTATTTTACATATCACTGTAGGTACTGTTACTGGTCGATCGTTCTCAATTTTTTCAAAATCGGTGTTTCTGACCCAATTTTCAGTTTGCCAGGGAGTTTTCGGTTTCAATTGACAAATTTATCAAAAACGCTAACGGCTGGTATAATTATTTTTATTGAAATGCAGTATATTCCAACCGCGTTTGTATTTTCAAGTTGGGTTATAATTTCGAGTATATCACTTGCATTGATTGGAGTAAAACCAAAAATATGATTCACGTGCAGTCAATGAATGATCTCGATTCGAAGTGCGCATCGATAGTGTTCTTTGCTATCGTACTCGCCAAAAATGTATTTCCGAGTTCAATAAAAATCATACAGATATTCTGTTGTATTCTTTTTATTTACATTCAACTCGGGAAAACTAATTTTTTTTAACGAGCTTTCATTAGCTTCACTTGTAACTAACATTAATCAAATCTTACAAGTTAAATTTGATTCACTTCTAGTTATCTGATTAACGTGAAATTTGGAAGGTGTTTATAGATTTTTTTCGAGGAATAGTATTAGTGGAAATGCATTATGGATTTTTTTAGAGGAAAAACAAAATGGCGTTTTCAAGATGGCGGACGAGATTTGTGTTATGGGACCGATTCGATTCAAAATTTGTATGTGGAGGTTTTCAAGGTCGAAGATTATGAATTTTTTGTCAAAATTCATGAAATTAAAAAAGCGGCTCCAAGATGGCGGATGATATCTGTGATTATGGACCGGAATTATTCAAAATTGGCCTGTGGAGGTTTTCGGGGTCCGAGGAATTCATAAATTCAACATGGCGGATGAGTTTTATAATTATGGTTTTTACTTGTGACTAACAACAAATCTTGGAAGTCAATTTTAACCTATTTCTAATTGTCGTATCGAAATGAAATTTGGTATATGTATGTAGTTTGGATTACAATACTATAATTTGGTATCTTGAGCTGATCTAATGATGGATCTCTTCAGTGGCCACTAGTAAAATGTGGTGAATGCACTGAGGCCGTTCTCAGCCTAATTTTCAATTGAAACATATGGAAAATGCACTGGTTCTCAGCATATTCGCCAAAATTTAGCAATTAATAACTTTCATCTCATGTGGATGAATCAATCGAAAGATGTTTCTACCGTAGTCTTTTTTGTTTTTTGTAGCCATATGGACTAAAAAGTTAAAAATAAATTATAGTTTGGAAAAACTAAAAAAATACGCATATATGGCAATAAGGACTAACTAATTTAAAATAATAAGAATGAAGTCATTGACCAAAAAATGTTCTTTTATGTGAAAAATGCGCGAGTTGCTGTACAGGTATGGTTTTTCTCAGACCCTCATCGAACTCTTCGTGTCATTTTTCAATGACAGGCGTCAGTGGGTCATATTCAATGGCTTCACATCTATTGAAAATGCAGCTACCTCAGGTGTACCTCAAGGAAGCAACCTTGGTCCACTCCTCTTCAACGCTTTCATGAATGACATAGTTGAGGTCATTGACCTCAACTCCTTAATATACGCGGGTGACCTTAAATTATTTTCTGAGATTAATGGGATAGAAGACTGTCTTCAATTGTCCCCTAACCTGAAACGCATTCAGCAATGGTGCTGCCGTAATACGCTTCGTCTCAATGCAAGTGAATGTAATGTAATGACATTCACTTTGAAAAATCAGCCACTCTTATATCAATATTCAATCAACTACATTCCCCTCCAACGCCCTGACACATACACCGATCTTGGTGTTATTTTCGACACGAAATTATCTTTTGCCCCCCATATTGAAGCCACTCTGTCTGCTGCAAACAGAATGTATGGAATCATTGCGCGTATCTCTAAAAATTTCCGACCCATGTACATCAAAAACGGTATACTATGCCTTCGTCAAATCAAAATTAGAATACGCATGTTTAATCTGGAACCCACATCATCATTTATATATAGAGAAGGTTGAATTGGTTCAGCGTCGCTTCCTCAAACTTCTCTCCTATAAAACGGACAACATATATCCACCAATTGGCTTCCCCCATGATGCATTGTTGGCTAGACACGCTATGAACAGCCTAAGCTGCCGTGTGATTGTCAGTCCACAATTTTTCTGTTCAAACTTATCAACACCTAATTATTGACCCACATATTCTGCAAAAACTCAATTTCAATGTACCTATACCATCGTCTAGAGTAGACACTTTTAACACCACGAACAGATATCTTTGTAATTCTGCAAGTTGTCTGATTGATATTTTTGACTGTTCAATCTCTGCGATTAAATCCTATTACTTTAGTTAATCTCGGTATGTATTATTCCTTCGTTAATTTGTTATTTTGTATTATACTGTATTTGTAACTTATATTCCTGTTCTGTAGTTGGGTGTAACCTGTAGAACAGTGTATCAATAAATAAATAAATAAATATTAAGATAACTGATATCAAGCACCTCACGCTTTTTTACATAAGAGGAAATTTTTCGGCCAACGACTTTATTTTTATTATTTTCAGCTTTTTAGTCCTAATTGTCATATAGGCGTGTTTTTTAAATTTTTTTCAAACTATAATTTTATTTGTAATCTATTTTACTGGAAATGTTCCAATTCTTGTGGCCAAATGTTTCTTAATTTTTTTTAACTTTTTCTTAACCTACAAAAACTTTACACTTTACAATAAAATTCAATACGTTGCAAAGAAACAATAGTTTTTCTTCAACAAAATTGATCCTAATCAAAACAAACCTTCTCAATATTATTTGTTGATATTGGATCACTAAACTTACTAAAATCGAAAGAAAAATTTATTTTTATCATTTACGAGTTCGTTTTCCAGTAATAGTTTCATTTATATTTTGTTTTTCCCTTCCGGTTTTGCTCTTAATTATGCTCCAAATCTTTTTTTGCTTCTCGGTTGATTTTTATTTTCAAGAGCCCCCTGATAAAATGCATTCTTTATTTCATGTATTATTTTGCTTCACGTATTTCCGCAGAAAATATTCACTGCTGCAGAAAAAAAATTCGAAATGTCAAAATGGTGTCGTTATAAAAATGTTTCTCCTACCTAATGTTCACAAAGAATATATCCTTTTAATACCGATTTAATTTTTTCCTCTATAGAACCTTTCAAAATCTGTCACTAATCTCCTATATTAAAATTTTGAGGAAGATAATTTCTATAAAAAAAATCTTTCAAAGTTGTTTGATAGTTGCAAAATTTATTGTTTCAGGATATTGAAGATATTATCATTATTATTGTGCCTAATCAATAATAATTGTTCAAATATTAATTCGAAAAGTAGCTAGAAATAAGAGCACTTCTTCATTCAAATGATAAAGACCTGGAAGCGGAAACCATTTCTTCAACGACCAGTTGATAATACCAAATGCAAATCTACTTACTGATCATTTATATTGAAATGGTGAACCTTGGAATACCATTTAAAAGTTTAATTTCAGGATGGACTCCACTTTTATTGCTGGTTATTCATATTTTCTTGCTTAAGAAAGGATAGTAATACTCATTTCATTGGTTACCATAAACGAGTAACAGCTGACTTTAATGATTTACTGCGATTTAACATTTCTCATTTACTGAGGATAATGAACATATCTATTCATCTGACATTGAATACGAAATAAAATTACAGCCTAATTAATTTCCGCAGTGTCCATATTTCTTGTTTGTTTGTTGCAATCAATTGAATGGAAATTGTGATTGAAAATATCGAAATCGAAATATTCTTTTTTTTGGACTTTTTTCAAGATTTTGTTAGATCAGTTATTGCTTTGACAGACAATTTATGATAATTAGTAATTACTAAGCAAAATTATTTCTCATTAAGCAGTTATTGAAATTAGTGATTGATAGACTAGACTGGATAACTGGGAATATATTTTAATTGCAAACAACTTTTTTCAATAACAATTTCTATATTTTGCATAGTAATGTCACTTTACACTTTCCCATATGGTTCCAAGATTTTGGCGTACACTATATATATATATATATATATATATATATATATATATATATATATATATATATATACATGTGTGCATTTTATTCTTTTTAGTCATTTATGTGAAATTCTGATGAAACCCAAACCAAATGAAAACATCACTCTTCAGCTAGAAAAACTGTGTTGAGGACATTACATCCATGGGAAATATTTACTCAAGAGTTTGAATAGTTTTTTCCCCTAGCAGTAGCCGCTTAGTACATTATCCGATTCACCAAAATAACACCACCAAAAAAAATTTGAGTATATTCCTAGTCAGTCTTCATCCGATCCTGATTGTGAAAATATAGAAGGACAGCAGCGCCAGCGCCTATCTATTGCATATTATTTTGGGGCTCCTGAAAATGTTTTACCACATTGTGAAATACATTACCAAAATTGAGTAAATTAAATACATGGATGTTCTGATAAGTTTAAAAGATGCGGGTTGGGATGTATACTGATTGGTTGATGACTGATATGAGTAAATCAAGTGTTCACAAGATTTTCACAAAGCTGTGCCTATGATGGCAAATTGTTTATTTATAAGAGCTTATATATTGGCCTGACATATCTGAAATTGAAAGAAATTTGCCGATCCCTTTCAGAGCTCGCTATAAGAAAGTTAATTCAATTATTGCCTGGAAATTGAAAAACCCTCTGATCCTGTTCGACTGTCCATGACTTGGTCAGAATAGAAGAAATGCAATACTGTAAAAATTTTAATATCTGCTACTCCAAATGGCACAATACAATTTATTTCAGGAGCATACGGTGGACGAATTCTTTAACAACTTTGTCGATAAGAATAATTTCTTTTATTTTGATTGATTGAAATTCAAAAATACTTTGAATAACTAGAATGTGCAGTATTATGTCAAAGTTTTCTAAGGTTTGTTGTCACATTCTCTTCATGAATGCCAATATCTTCAGAAATATTTTTTTTTCTATAGCTTTGTAACCATAGGCAAAATTTTTACCATAGAAAATGTAAGCCTGTATTTGTGAAAAATAGATTAGTATCCCTCAACAAAGAATTGGTGTGAAATAAGTAAATAATTTTGCAAAAAATTCACGAAATTTGTATGAACATTCTTCAAGTCTATTCATTCTAAATTATTAATTATATTTTCAGTAGTTCAAATTTAATAAATATTTGACTCATCACATGAAGGAAACACTAACAGGTACCGAATAAGAATTTATTTATATTATAATACTAACAGACAAAGCCTACATATATATTCACAGTATAATGCATTTATGATTGATTATATCTGAACAATCACGAACGTTTCAACTAAAAACCAAAGTTCTTAGTTAAAAGTTGGGCAACTTTCTAGTCATGGTTCTTAGTTCTTGTACTAGGGGTTCCATAAACGCGCTCATTGATTTGCTAGTGTTGAATCCTTAGTTATTAGTTCACTTAGTTCTTGGGAACGTTGCATAACCAAAGCATTTCATAATCCACCCTTGGCAAATTTTCCGAACCTGCTTTTACGAAGCCTTGTTTCATTATAAACACACCAAATCGTTTATGATATTGAGAAATTAATAAGTTGATAAAAATAAACAATAAACATTAACCTCAAATGTCAATATGATTTAAATGGGAACTGTCTTTAATATTTGCGGTGTTGCCAATGGTCGCTCTTCATCAAAAGGAAGGCCCGTTCAGAAACTTTGAATGTTTTAAATAAGAAAACCGTTGTTGAAATGGGTTTTTTTGTTGATGAGTCTATCAATAAACAGTGTTCAATTATATATTAATGGTGTATATCAAGCAGTGAGCTATATATTTGACAAGAACAGTAATGCGTGTTTCTGAACGTGGATTATGGAGGGGGTAGTTTTCGATGAACGTGACGTCACGGGTACACTTTGAAACGCAATATCTTTTCGAAATAAAAAATATCTGATGGCATTCTAAGTCAATTGGACGTTTCATATGAAATATAATCGACCTATATAAGTTTTGGAATTTTTTTTTCGTAAATGTAAAGGTCCATTGTTCGCATGTGAAGGAAGTACACAGTGAATAAAAATTATAAATAAAAAATTCACAGACAAGCTTTTATTCATACAAATGCACTAAAAAGGCAAAAATAATTTCTTTCATTGTTTGATCTAGGTCATTCTGTGAGTAACAGATTCAAAATCTTGCCGCGCACGATTACCTATTTTGTACCGCGGCATGCTTTTGAATCTGTTCTCACAGAATAACCTTGATCAAATTATTTTTTCCTTTATAGGCATAATAAAAGCTGGTCTTAACCTTTTTTTTAATAATTTTTATATACACTTTTTTAGTTCTGTTTTTATTAACAACTAATATTAGCTTGTTATCAATTTTTTTTTGTTCATTTATTTTTATTTTTAGTATTTATAATGTTGAATAACTAGTTTAGTGATTTATATCTAATTTATTTTGAATTTTCAACCCCGAAAACCCCTAGATACCAATTTTGAATAGAATTGGACCATAGTCAAAAAAAATGTCTGCCATATAAGAGCCGCCATTTCGTTTTTTTTCCTACCAATTTCATAATGCATTGTCACCAGAATTATGTACACCTGCCAAATTTCAAATCAATCGGACGATTAGAAGTGGGTCAAATTTAACTTGCAAAATTTGATTACCGACACACAGACAGACACCGGGACAGGTGGAAACTAAATAAAAGCTTGTAAAAGTGGCAACGCTGCCATCGATTGTTTCGCGATCATGTGGCCAATTACTCAAATGGTTCGAACAAGTTCAATTTTTCTCCGCAAGGCAGCATCTTATGGGTAGAAGCACGATTTGAAATAAAAAAATAACAAAAACAGCCATCTATAACAAAGCCCCGAAAAAATTGTCTTTAATTTTTTATAACATTTTTGAATATTACAAGATACCGAAATCAAAGTGGCCTCTTATTTTTCAAGTACAAATAGATATAACTTTTAATTATGAGAATACGATAATGGACATCCAGGAATTTTTGTGGAAGAATAATCAATCTCTGAAATGGATGAAAATCCAAGTTTGGTACTATAGCTAATCAGCTGTTACATGCATTGGTATATAAAAATTCTTTTTTTTCATTTTCGTACTTTTTTTGACTTATAACTTGTTAAAAAATGAAAATACAGCTGTGAACCAGACAATTTTGTTTAGTGATAAAATATCTGCCGAATAACTTCACACATACCCATACATATAGTTTAATTTAAACGTATTTTAATAATATTTATCTAACTCGTGTTCCCTTATATACGATATTTCATTTAATATTACAGCACTCATTTATTTTAGCAATATTTTTACTTTCTATAATTGTGTGAATATATTAGCTTCTAACTGGAGGTGCCTTATTGTTTATTTAAAAAGAAACATTAATTTTTTAATCAAATTATGGAATTTTACCGGAATTTTTTTAAGTTTTCCCAAGTGTATCTTCTAAATTTTTAATTTACTTATATTTTTATACTTTTCATCATATAAAATAGTAGAATAGAATATTTGTATAATTGTGACTTATTGCTTTCTCTCATCGGTATCGTGTAATATTTAAAAATTTATAAAAAATTAAAGAATTTTTTCAGTACTTTGTTATATATGGCTGTTTTTGTAATTTCTTTTATTTTCAGGAAAAAAATAAACCGAGGGTCGCAAATTGTTTATAACAAATTGTTAACTTAATAAACAATGAAATTATTGATAAAAAAAATTGTTAACCTATAGAGAAATGCCAATCATGATTTTTAAAGGAACAAAAAATTCTTTTTTATTTAAACAAACGAAATATAAAAAATGATTATAAACAATTAAACAATTTGATTAAGTTTTTTTTTCAATCATAATTTCGTTTGAAATAAAATGCTTAGAAATTTTTTTTTTTAAATATTATATTTGTCTATTTGTGTAAATGGCGTGAAAAAATATTTTCCTTCGTTAATTAATGCCATTGTTAGATGCAAAAACAGCTGTATAATAACATTTGTCAACAATTTTTTTCAAAATTTAAGTTTTTGTTCATTAAAAAAAATTATAACAAACAAAATATAAAACTTTAATAAACTTTTATCACGTGATATTGTTAAGTATGTATATAAGGGCTCCGAGAAACAAATAATTTATAGGTCAATTATTCAAACTTCTATGTCGACTTTTGTAAAAGCAGAGATTGGATAAAAATTTGTTAATTAACAATCGTATAACTTTTTGAAAAATCGACATTATTTTTTTTTTCTAGCGGGGCTTCATTTTTTCAAGTGTTCTGATAACACCATTATTTTTTCTAATTTTTAAATAATTATTTAATAATCATTTAATAAAAAAAAAAATTTGTGTGGTATACCTTCTCCAGCGGTGTTGCGCTCATGCCGTATCGGCCGCGCGATGACCTATATTCGGCGTTGTATAAAAATTATAAATAATTGAGATAGAATTCCGGGAGTTCGTACTTTGTTATTGGAAATTTCCTCCCCTTTAAGAATGTTTCCTCGAAAGTTCTGAAATATCAATTGTTTTTGAGTTATCAACAAAAAACTGGGAATATCTTTTTTTTTCATCTTATTTTTTTAATAACAATTGCAATTTTTTATGTGCTAATAAATGCTCGAGATACATTTTTCTAGACGTCATTCGAATCGAATAGCTATCGCAAATATTTTAGGACGGAACAAAAATTAACCTGTTTTTTAATTGTTAATCAGACTAATCAGGGAATTACATATAACAAGAACGCCGACACTCGATCTAGATCCAGAAAAACCTGGAGTACAAAACGTATCTTGGAAAAACACGAAGACTACTGGCAATTAGACATTGAAAAAAAGGCATCGAATGAAGAACAGTAGAATTGGTATATAACTTCAAATGGAGCACAATATCATCATAGAGCTCATGACGATATCTGCCATCAAGAGAGCACCTCAATAAAATGGCACTGTATACTGGCGACCCACCCTGCAGGCTAAGGAGCAAGGAACCAGAAACTGTGTAACTGCGGAGCTTTGGTCGCAAAAGACATTGAACTCATGGCCAACCAACCGACGAGCTGAAACTATTAGGTGATCACAAGGAATTGCACAAACTCGTACAACGCAATGTATAAGCAGGTAAGATACAATGGAACAAAAGACACAAGTGTAATCGATGAGATTACAGTAGATAAATCTGGGGCAGAGCACTCAGGGACGTCCACTTCATCAAGGGATGTAAATAAAGGAATTTCCCACTCACCCAAAAAAATCTGAAGCAGGGGAGTATGCCAAAGACTCAAACATAAACGTTCTCCAAACCTTCCAAAATGAAACACACTGCTTCAAAGTATATTAGATCTTCATCGCGACTAAATAACAGATTTTATTGAGAATAATACATAGATATATGAATTAATTTAAAATACAAAAACGAAGTGTTAAATATAAAATAATTTCAAGATGAAAATCTTGATTGAAGTCCGGGACTCGAAGTGATGCACATTTGCTGTTTCAGTTGGAGGAAAACCCAGAAAAACGCACAACAACATCACAATTCAGATCATCAACTTTCTAATAGAAAAGGACACATGCTCCCTGGGAGATAGGAGGATCCTAGAAAATACACGGGAGTCATTGAAGAGGTGCCAACAATTAGAATAAGGGTGTTTGCAATATGCCGTATAGTCTCCGTTGGAAATAAAATCAATCAAATATACCTTATTGTCAAAAGATGGAATCTTGTGGACAAAGCAATAATACTTAAGTTTAGAAACAACACAGAGATATCAAAAAAGCATTGTATGTTAAAAAAAAAGATAAAAACACAAATAAATATAAATATATACACACAAACATATATACATCCTAGGTGAATGAATAGTCATAAGTTAACAGAACATTAAAGGAGTAAATAAATGAAGTATATAAATTATTAAGATAGCTTGAACCCATAGTCGTTACATTGTTTTGTAATTCGTAGTGACTATTAGCAGTGGACATATACAATGGTTAAAGAAGAAATGATTTCATAACAGTATGCCATCCATATTTCTTGAACACTATAAAATACCTGGTGAATGAGAACTTCTTTACAGACTTCTGAACTGATCAATTGATTGGATATTTTGAAATTAGTCGGAAGATGATTATATATTTTAGCTGCATTATAGATCAGCGATTTTTTTATCAAATTTGATGATGGAATGGGCAGTCTTATCTTGTCATTTTGGCTGGTAGATCCAACAACAACATCGTAGGATGATTTGTTCTTATGAACCAGGCACACACTTTCTAGAATGTATGAAGAGGAGAGTGTAAGTAATTTTTGCTCATTGAACAAGGGTTTACAAGACACTCTAGGCCCAACAATGCTGCCGCTATGATTAGATATGGCGTGCAATCACATTGTCCAATTACTGACATCAGTTGAAGAAACACGTTTCAAATGTATAACTAAATTTTTTTGAAATGTTTCTATACGAATCATCTTTTTTATTCTCTTTTCATTCACAAGTCGAACAGTATGGGCTTGCATGTCAGTCAAAGTCTCCTCTTCCGTCAACAGTTCAATACATTGTGTTGAATTAACGACTTCGTTTGGCAAGTTTGGAATAGTGATTGAAAGGTTCGAAGTAACGGAGCAGTGATTACAAAAAGTACATCTCAATATAGACTTCAGCTGAACGGCAAATTTATCCACAATTTTGGAATTATGAGTAGGCAGATATCTTGTCCAAGAGAATGAAAGCTTTTAGATTATCATTCATGATAACAAAATCGTTTGGTGATTTTTTTCTAAAATTTCTGAATAGCGGAAATGTGAAGTATCACATTTTCCAAAGAATCAGGACTCAGATATATTCCATCGCGAAACTTGCAGACGGAATCAAGAAAATAACTGGCAGACTCATTTTCCACTCCAATGTCAGTCTGACCAGTTGTAATTATGAACATGCAAGAGTAATATGTTGAAAACATGTGGTCCATGGACAATCAGATTACACAAGCTAGGCTATCGAAACATTTGATTATATCATCATCCATCTTACCTTTGCAAAACTTTGAACTAAGCACCGTGTTGAACTTCAAATTGAATTAGTTTGTTTGCAAGACATGGAATGGACCTCATCAAGGTGATTGCATGTTCTCATCAAGGATTCATGCTGAATGCACATTAGAGACATTTGCTAAGTTTATTCACAACGAAGAAGAATACGTTTGTAAATGAAAGTCACAAATGACCGTGCCAAAAATCATTGACCCATGAATAGATACATTAATTTCTATGGATGAAAAAAACCATTCTCTCTTTTGAATTGAAATCACAAAACTAACGATCGTATTATTATTCAAATACACAACAGTGTGAATCACCGATGGATCTAAATAGCTCTGAAGTCATTGAACACATGATATTTTTTTGCCTCTTTTACAACTCGATCTGTCAATCAACTGAATTCACCAAGAAAGTTTGTGGTTGAGTAAGAGAATAATTTCACATTGTTTCTATTGAAGATATTCCTGTTATAAGTTAGGTAAATGAGGAAGTTACAAATATGATTGTACTTGAAACCCATGAGGAAACTATTCAATATTTAACCGACGAAAAAAAGAGGAGGTTCTCTAATAGACTCGTATTTTTTTGAAATTGAAAAAAAAATACCTTTGAGGTTGGGAAAATAGGGCAGGGTTGAAAAAAATCATAATTTTTTTGAAAAACATCAAAAATCACGATTTAAAAAAAAATCATTTTTTTTTATTTTTTTGTTTTTTTTCGATTTTCATTGATTTTTTCCTGCAACCTTCTGCTTGTTAGACGAAAGTGTAACCGCTGAGCTATTTCCTCTTTGGTAATACATGGCTCGATAGTCTTTTTCTCCACCAAATTCCTTATATATACGAATTTTCCAATTTCCGGGCAACTTTCCCAATTTTTGCATCAACCATCCTCGGGCTATTACGAACATTTAAAAATTAGCCAAATCCGTCCAGCCGTTCTCACGTTTTGCGCTTACGAAAAATAAGTAGATTGGAAGACTTTTGAACTATTTTGGAATTTCCCTATAGTTTTTCCACGTGCATGGTACTTGTGTTTTCTATTTACCTCTGCACGTGGGAGGATGGTTATTGACCGTACGAGTAGCTAACGTTAGCATATTCCAAATGATCTTCATATAAAACATTCCATGAACTGAAATGGTGAAATAATGGCAGAGAGAAAACAGGTGCTTCCTATCATAATTTAATGAGTTTAAGTATATATTGTAGGAGTGCAGAAAATGACATAAATTCCAAGATCAGAATACGTTTACTGCTATGAAAACAATCACCCAGATGAATTAAGCTGAAACGTGTCTGGACGGTTCAAAGAACTCAAACAATGAGTGCTATTGTTACCGAATTATTGCAGCCCTGAATGCATTTAGTAATGTTTTACGTTTTGATTTCCGACATCTTTGCATACATTGTTAATACTTGCCCAATAGACTATAAATCCATCAGAAGACAATTGTGATTGGATGCCTATAAATTGAGAAGGGAACTCATAGCGATAGAAGATATAGAGACGCCAAGATCATATAAACACAAAGATGTAGGTATTGTTGAATTAGTTTTGGAATGTTCATTTATTTATTAGGATTATGAAAAAAAAGGTTGGTATCATATGTACATGCTTCTCAAAAGTCCGCTCCCCCCCTCTTATTTTTGGAACGATTGAACATAAACAAGTGAAATTTGGAAACTGAATATTGAAAGTTGTAAACTTCCCTACAAGTGATGATAGATGACGAAATCGTCAAAGATGACGTCACAAGGCCATTGTGACCAATAATTTTAAATGGAACCCTACGGCAAGCGACACCTCTTTTAAAAGGTATCGACAAAACCTATTCAGTGATACCAATTTTGCTTGTATTTATGGCAGTTTTAATGGCTCATTAGTAAACATTAAAATTCAAATTCCATTCAGTATGATATTCATTACAGATTTAAGAATCAGTATCTACTCAAAGAAATTGCTCGAAGTGACCTCCATCTACTCCCTGACAGTGAAATATCCTATTTTTAAACTCTTCTCGTACTTTTGCAAATGTGTCTGCGGAAACAGCCTCACATTCTGCAACAATACGTTGTTTTAAAACGTCAATATTGTCAGGTTCAGTGACGTGAACCTTCGATTCAAGGCACCCCCACAGAAAAAAATCCAAAGGTGTGAGGTCCGGTGATCGAGCTGGCCATTCCGTTGAACCTTGTCGTCCAATCCATCAACCACGATAATCCTCATCCAAATACGGTCTTACTGCACCGTTATAGTGTGGAGGAGCACTATCCTGTTGGAATGTTATTTCCAAAAAATTGCTGAATCCATCTGGATTATCTTCCAAAATTTCAAGGATTAACGGTTCTATTGCGTTTTGCAACAGCTCCAGATAAACCTCACCAGTTAAATAATATTTAAAAAAGAGGCCCAACGATGTGGTTTCCCAGGAAACCTGACCAAACATTCACCTTCTGGGGAAATTTGGTATGTGTTTCACGAAACAGGTGAGGATTTGCGTCACTCCAATACCTCACATTCTGTGTATATACATTTTCATTTAGATAGAGAGTACTTTTGTCACTAAAACAAATTGTTTTGACATAGTCTGGCTGTTGGTTAATTTTAGTTCCCATATTTTCACAAAATTCTAGTCTTCGGTCTGGGTCGTCGTCTGAGAGTTGATGAACCATTTTTAATTTGTATGGATGAAATTTGTTTTTTTTTCAACACCCTGTGTACTGTACTTCGACTGACTTCACAGGTAGATGCAACGTGAGTTGTTGAAGAAGTAGGATTAACTATTACTTCTGCCAGTATATCAATTTTTTCTCATCAGAAATTTGTGGTCTGCCAGATCGTTTCGCATCATTAATACTACCCGTTGTTTCAAACTACGAGAAGCTCTCTTAATAAGTCCTCGAAACGGGGCGATCGGAAACCTCTCATTAAAAATGCGTTCTGCTGCATGAATATTTTGTCCAGTTTCGCCAAGAATTAGGATCGCTGCTACTTTATCACCCTAAAGCACGTAACATTTCGCTTTTTGAAGCACTTAAACGTTCAGCTCACAACAGTTGAAACAAATTATTAAAATGTACAGAAATATTAAAAGTACCAAAAGCTGCTAAAACAGTCAAACATTCGATCAACAATACACAAATTATTAAATGTACAAAAACTTGGACAATTACAAAAACGTCGAATTAGGGAGACTAACAAAAACGTCAGCTTATTTGACAACTATCCAGAGGCGGAGCTTGTATTTGGAATTTTAGTATTAACTGATTTAATTCATCACAGCTTTGGGTTTTTTAAAAGCGAGTTGCCAAAATTACCATGAATACATACAAAATTAGTATCATTGAATAGGTTTTTTCGATACCTTTTAAAAGAGGTGTCGCTTGCCGTAGGGTTCCATTTGAAATTGTTGGTCACGATGGCCTTGTGACGTCATCTTTGACGATTTCGTCATCTATCATCACTAGTAGGGAAGTTTACAACCTCTAATATTCAGTTTACAAATTTCACTTGTTTATGTATAATCGTTCCAAAAATAAGAGGGGAGGAGGGGACTTCTGAGAAGTACTGTAAATGAAGTCCGATTTGGTTATAATATTGAATATGTGATTTTTTGTGGAGAACAACGTTTCTTGACACGTTTTTTTGGGTAACCTTCCACAGTCTGAAAATGAAAATATAATCATGAAAATCTATACAAGTGTAGAAAGAATATTCTTCGTGAGAGATTCATTCATAACAGCATGTTGAATTGGGATGTATTTATATTATTCATTCCTTAATAGATTTTCACAAAGTTATTTCTGGTCTCGCCCAGTCATACAATATGAATACTATGAAAACTACACGACTCCAAGAAAACTAAGACCTCATAAAATATTTGTGATACTACATGATTAAAGAGTATATTGATAGTTTTCCATGAATTCCCCAACGTATTCCATATTACGCTCGATATTTATTTGTTTCCAAATTATTTAAAAAAAAATACACAAATGAAAACATATTTTAGTTCAAAATATGCATTTTTCATTTAGCATCATAGTCAATTGATTTTTTTTGGAGTGTTCGATTATTATATTTGTGAGTTGGGCATTCCCGATTATTTGGATCATAGTTCAAATGCTTGTATGTTATATTAGATTCTGCACAATAACAACATTTTTTGCACTTAGAATAGTCACTTATTATATTATACTTTACACACCGTTTTCATTTAGGACAGTTCTCCATAAACGGGGTATCTAAATATACCTCTTTTTAATATGATATTGCTGCCGGAACGATTTTTTGTTAGATATTATCTTGAAGTAATATGTTGTAATAAATTCATTTTGATTGCTTAGCCCCCTTCCGTTTCCTCTTGGTTCAAAGTTACTGTTGTGATGTTTTTTTTTATTTGTGACAACTTTATGTTATATTTATAACCCAGCGCTTGTTTTTTTTTGTTAGTTCAACCTATTTTTGGCATCTTCTTCTTGTTGCATTAAATGAACAAATTAGCATTTTTCCAGCTTAACAGAGTTTATGGCTATATTATTCAATTTGGGATCGACTTTGTACTGAGTTTCTACTTTAGATATAGTTGCACTACGTGGATTAATTGGCTTTATAATTGCTGCCGAAATATCTTTAAAATCAGCTGTTTTCATGTACGTCAAACTGGAATGGTCCCTTTAGCCGTGTCAGCATAAGCTTGGAGCCCGAAATGTAAGGCATTTTGGATTTTTTTATGCCAGTTGTCTTTTTTGTAACGAATCATTTCGTTCGGCAATAACATTTTTATACATTATACAATAATTGAAAATAATCAACAAGGATGATGTTATAATATACCCAAAAGCGTACAACAACGCATGGGGGTAGGGATCCACCCTTAGCAATACTAATGTTCGGAGATTACATTTTTTCGTCCGGCACACCATAATTGATTGCAATTTTTTCAAACCCTCAACATAAAAAAATCGGTCCTTATTCCATTGTGTTGAACAAATATTTTGGATTCTTTTTTCGCTAGTTACATAAAACATTTCAAATCATTTCGTTCGGGTGTTACATTATTACGTATATTATACTATTAATGATCATATAACACTATCGCCGAACAGTAACAAATAATATTGTTAACTAAACTTAGATTTTAAGGTCTACGGAGGCCAATATCCAATAAATATGTTCGGCATGTATTGTTTATATTTCCATTTTATTTGAGAAATAATATAAAATAATGCCAAACATAATGTATATACCGTATACTCTACACCCTAAGACAAATTACGCGGGGGTGGCTGGCCCCGATCCAACCAAAATATTCGGCGATCATATTATCTCGAGGTTTAGTGAATAATCAGATGAATTACCAAAATGCCGAACATTAAGCAATTATATTTTTTAACAATTTTTCACAACAATAAACAGCGCCACTGCCCTTCATATTCACCCTACCTGTTCGGAATGCCGTCCGCCCATTTTTTTCAGTAACAATAGTTTACATTATAATATGTAATAAGTAATAATTCGAGATCGTGGGTTTTTTAATACAACTTCACCGGCGCCGCCCCCACTTTTGGTCCACGGTTTATGTTCGGCGCAGTGACCTCCGTGTAGTGGAAGGTAGTATTTGGGTGGATCTTGTACTGCTGAGTGTGAACAAATGAGACATAAAAAATGTGTTATGGGCTCCCGGTCTATCCATGGCATTATGCAGTTCTGACCCAAATTGCGATATTTTGTAAATTTACATTGTGAAGAAATTGTTGGTATTGAATGAATGTGGTTTTTTGTGGAGGAACAACGTTTCTTGACATGTTTTTTTGGGTAACCTCCCACAGTCTGAAAATGAAAATATAATCAGGAGAATCTATAGAAGTGTAGAAAGGGCAAACTAATTAGTTCACCCCGATAAGTTATTGCGTTCACCAAATTAAATTTCCTATAGAAAAATGATTCAATTAGGCAATAACTTGTCGTCTTCTGAATTTGCCAATCAATTATTATTTTTTTATTCAAAAGATACTTCTTTATATAGTTTTTGATTGACGTTTCGGGGACTATATCTGCCCCCGTTCTCAAAATCTTCTGATTCTCCTTCAATTGTTTTAATAATTTGGATTTTTTCTTGCAGAGTCTTTTTAGCTTTTTCAACTGACGAATGTCAATTGAGATCTGCCAAAAAAGTTTGGGAGTGACGTATTGCTCATTTGATATATGGGGTGTTGTTCAGATCAGTTTATTAGCATTCTACCATATCTCACTTCCTCTCTGAGTAGAGGTAACCATGTATGATCCATTTCAACAGAATTTGTTGAAAAGCAGTTGTTATTGGAGAGAAGAATACAGGCCGTTTCTTTCAATTTTCTCTTTCTTGATGTGGTTCTTTCATCAAATTTTTGTCTATTCCATTCAATCGTTGGATGTGAGGATATGTTCTGCAATTTTTGATCCGGTTATTTGTCATTTCTGATGCAACTCTGATGTTCACTTTGGCGCACTTCCAATGGTCTTGACGTTTCACCTATATAACTATCACCACACGAACAAGGTATGTTGTAAACACATTTTTTGATACTTTCTTCTGCGTTTTTTGGTTTTGTTTGTGTTAGTATAGATATCAGTGTGTTTGTTGTTTCAAATGATGTTCTCACATCATTCCTACGTATAATTCGTTTGATCTTTTCAGATAATCCGGGGACATTAGGTATAATGTTGGTTGTGAAATGTGTAGGTGGTGGGAGTACTCTGTTGGTTGTGTTAATGGGTTGTTTGATGGATTTTTGTTTTCAATGTCAGTGATTGTTTTTTCCACAAACTGATCCGGATATGCATTTTCCTTGAGAACATATTTATTTTATGAGGTTCATTTCTTCCTGTAGATTCTGGTTGGAATTGCAAACTGTTTGGGCTCGATTATAGAGACATTTAACCATGCCTTTTCTCACACTGGCATGATGGTTTGAGTTGTAGTCTAGATATCGATTGGTATGCGTCTTCTTTCTGTGTACAGATGTTTCCATTCGGAAAGATGATTCTTGGATCATGACATCTAGAAAGGTGAGTTGGTTGTTTTGTTCTGATTCTAACGTGAATTTGATCGTCGGTTCTTGACCGTTTATATGATCCAAGAAAATTTTTAATTCTTCTTCACTTCGATTCCAGATAGCGAAAACATCATCCACGTATCTCCACCATATTTTCCTGATTATATTTTTATTTTCAGACTGTGGAAGGTTACCCAAAAAAACATGTCAAGAAAAGAAGAAATTGTTATTTTCCAATGGTCAGGTTTAGCACATAAATTTGACAAATTAATTTTCATCGCAAAAACTGTCACAGAAAAGATATTGGGAATTATTAGGAAAAGTTATGGGGAATCCTATAACAATTCCAAAAATGATTTAATATAGGGGGTGTTCTATATGAAATAACAAAGTAGCTACTACTCTCTGATACAAGCGGCGATTTGATGAAAATATTTCAGACGTATAGAGCATGTTTGATTATCCACGACCACTTTTTGTAATGAGAACGGAACAATTTCGAATTGGACCATCTGAATTGCTTGAAGGCTTCACTGATATGGAACTGAATTTACGCATCCTGAATCTTCTGCAAACTATTTTTTTCTTTATTCGTTAGAGCGGGCCATCGTCAAAAATTAATTATCATGGTCCAACTTCAAAGGAAACCTATATATTTCAACACAACTGGTTCTGATGCATTGTCAATTCAATTTGTAATATAATATTTTGTGAGATAATCCTCTCTATTTTTTTAATTATTTATCATGATAACTTTGGCCTCGAACCGAGGTGAAAGCCTCTTCATGAAAACAATATATATATATAGCAACTTCCTTTCAAGTAAATTTGGTTTCTGATATCATGATAATTAAGACCAAGATTAGAATGTGCATATAATGTTGAATTTTTCAATTGTTATGCAATCAGAATATAGGAGACTATTCTTTCAATTTGTCAAATCAATCCTCATATTTGTTTTGATTATGAATAGATCCACCAGACGTCACCATTTCACGACTTTCAAAAATCCCGATGAGCGGCCGGTCGGAAAGGTAGATATCAGAATTAATTATTGATTCTGCAATTGCCATCAATCAAGCTAACGAATCATGTTTCCGAAAAATGGGACACATTTTTATTGGAAACCACAAACAGCATTTCTATTCACGTATTAACCTCGAATTCTACGGGATCAAAAGTTGGAGAAAGATGCATTTCTTCCTAAACGCTTCCTAATATTCCTTTATAATCTGACTCAGATTAAAAGAAAGAAGTATATTGAATTCCATAAATATATAAAAAACCCGTGTGCGGTCGGAGGACCCCTGTCAGGAACGAAGTTCCTTACACTTTTCTTCACTTTCGATAATCTTTTTGACGCTGACCATATGATTTCACTATTGTCTCTCTGTAATGTATATACATAGTAAATAGTAAACATTCAAATCACATGTACATTAAACGTATGTAAACAGTAAATACTTGTATCGAATTATACAATTTTATTAACTTACTTTTCTAGTTGTATCACACATACTTGCTGCACTTTCCTTTCTTGAATCTTCATTGCAAAATTGCAACATGAGACAATATAACTCGCGTATGATTCAAACATAAAAACAAATTACAAATAAATTTTCTACTTTGCTCCGAAATCTTACATGCGCAATAGAAATATTCAGTTCCACAATGTGCTACAAAACAACGAAGGACTTCCAATTCCAAGTCAGAGGTCCGGGGTTCAATCCTCAACACGACCATATTTTTTTATATTTATTTATATTTTATATTTGCTGTGAGTACTAACATTTCAAATACATTTCATTCGGTTACTCGATTGGCCAGGTTTTCTTTTTTTTCGTCACGTAAGGAAAAAGCGTTATTCTCCTTCCATGGTTCCAAACGATCCAATAAATCAATTATTATCGAGGTAGCAGAATATGTTGCCATCAATCTCATGTATCCGCCATTTTGTGTTTCTTTTTTTCTCATTATTTTTCCCTTTGTAAGTTGACGTTTTCTATTCTATCACATTTAATTGTCATTATACCATGCAATACTATATATATATATATAAATATATATATATATATATATATATATATATATATATATATATATATATATATAATTTGTATGTGGGTTTTCTTGGTTTTGCTCGTTAGGATAAGTAACTATTTTGTTTAAAACATTTTAATGGACGCTTTAATAATAATGACGTTTCGCCTGGAAATTATGGATCTCTCTTCAGATTAGAGCTGCAAAACAATTTCATAGGGTAAAAGTTCAAGGTTGTTGGGTCTTTTTCCATTTCTATTCTAGATTTCTTAGATTTCATTATGATATTTTTTAGGATATACTATCTCCAAACAGATGAGAAATCAATGGAGCACAGAAAATTTCTCCTTCACTTTATTACGAGGACGTGATATCTCTGGCAGCTCTAATCTGAAGAAGCCTGGGGGCCTCCAGGCGAAACGTCATTATTATCAAAAGCTGTCCATTAAAATGTTTTAAACAAAAATAGTTACTTATCCTAACGAACCAAAACCCAAGAAAACCCACTACAATTACTAAAACTACATGGTTCAAGAATCAAAGTGAGAAGTATATATATATATGTATATATTTCTTTAGTTTCCTGACTACATATATATATATATATATATATATATATATATATATTTTCAATTTCTCGGAATAAAGGTCTGATTCAGTCAATTCGTAAAATTTCTTTCAACGACGTTTCGACATAGTATTTGTCATCTTCAGGTTAAAAACACTAAAATTGAAAACCTGGAGTTTGAGGCATATCTTACTTAACATAATATTAAGATGTATGACCTAAAATTATTAATTTGAAACATTGAGTTCGAAATATAAAACGTTATTCAACACAATATAAAAATATCTATAATATATATGAGTATTTACTCACAAATTTTTAATTTAAATTTCTGCGTTTGGATCGTACGAACGTTATTGTATGTGTGTGACTTCGATGTTACAGGGAATAGTTTGTTTAATTTTCATGCATTTTTACCCTCTTCATGAGTACATTGGATTGTTTAGATTGAGTGATAGTATATGAACCTGACTATTTTTTTTGGCAGCATGTAAAGATCAGTTTTCATCATTACTACTATGAACAAAGTTAAAAAAGGTTGTTATAAATCTGGCTTGAGTTTTTGATATCATTTTCTATTGTTAATGATGTTGGGGTCTTTTATAATATGTATCATTTCAAGGTATGTTCTTTCCTTTGACTCTTTTCTTTGGTCAAAATTTCAACGTTGTTAGTGTCAAACTTATGTTGATTTTCTTTTTCGTGTTTGGATAAGGCTGTAATGTCAGTTTTCGAGTACTTGTGGGCTTGTACTCGTTTTTGCGAATATTGTTTTGTTTGACCTATATAGGTACTTTGTCAGTATTTACACGGTATTTTATATACCAAGTTTGTTTGTTTGTTTTTTGGTATTCTGGTTTTGATTTTAATACATGGTTTCATTCGTATTTTGCAGTCGGTGTGATATAGTTATGTTGTGTTTTTCCATTGTTTTATTAATTTTATTCGATAGTTTGTCTATACAGTGCTTCTCAAAAGTCCCCTCTCCCTCTTATTTTTGGAACGTTTATACATAAACAAGTGAAATTTGTAAACTGAATATTAAAGGTTGTAAACTACTAGTGATGATACGAAATCGTCAAAGATGACGTCACAAGGCCATTGTGACCAATAATATTAAATGGAACCATACGGCAAGCGACACCTCCTTTAGGAGGTATCGAAAAAACCTATTCAGTTATACTAATTCTGTTTGTATTAATGGCAGTTTTAATGGCTCATTAGTGAACATTAAAATTTCAATTCCATTCAGTATGATATTAATTACAGATTTAAGAATCAGTATCTACTCAAAGAAATTGCTCGGAGTGACCTCCATTTACTTCCTAACAGTGAAATATCCTATTTTTAAACTCTTCTCGTACTTTTGCAAATGTGTCTGCGGAAACAGCCTCACAATACGCAGCAGTACGTTGTTTTAAAACGTCAATATTGTCAGGTTCAGTGGCGTAAACCTTCGATTCAAGGTACCCCCACAGAAAAAAATCCGAAGGTGTGAGGTCCGGTGATCGAGCTGGCCATTCCGTTGAACCTCGTCGTCCACCACGTATCTACCACGATACTCCTCATCCAAATACCGTCTTACTGCACCGTAATAGTGTGGAGAAGCACCATCCTGTCGGAATGTTATTTCCAAATTGCTGAATTCATCGGGATTACCTTCCAAAATTTCAAGGATTAACGGTTCTATTGCGTTTTGCAACAGCTCCAGATAAACCTCACCAGTTGAATTAGTATTTGAAAGAAGGGGCCCAACGATGTGGTTTCCCAGGATACCTGCCAAACATTCACCTTCTGAGGAAATTGGGTATGTGTTTCACGAAACAGGTGAGGATTTGCGTCACTCCAATACCTCACATTCTGTGTATTCACATTCCCATTTAGATATAAAGTACTTTCATCACTGAAACAAATTGTTTTGACATAGTCTGGCTGTTGGTTAATTTTAGTTTCCATATTTTCACAAAATTCTAGTCTTCGGTCTGGGTCGTCGTCAGAGTTGATTACCATTTTTAATTTGTATACACCCTGTGTACTGTACTTCGACCAACTTCACAGGTAGATGCAACGTGAGCTGTTGAAGAAGTAGGATTACCTATTACTTTTGCCAGTATATCAATTTTTTTCTCATCAGAAATTTGTGGTCTGCCAGATCGTCTCGCATCATTAATACGTTGTTTCAAACTTACGAAGAAGCTCCCTTAAATAAGTTCTCGAAACGGGGCGATTGGGAAACCTCTCATTGAAAATGCGTTCTGCTGCATGAATATTTTGTCCAGTTTCACCAAGAATTAGGATCGCTGCTACTTCATCACCTAAAGCACGTACCATTTCGCTTTTCGAAGCACGTTCGGCTCACAACAGTTTGAAAGATTATTAAAATGTACAAAAATATTAAAAGTACCAAAAGCTGCTAAAACAGTTAAACGTTCGATCAACGATACACAAATTATCAAATGTACAGAAACTTGGACGATTACAAAAACGTCGAATTAGGGAGACTAACAAAAACGTCAGCTAATTTGACAACTATCCAGAGGCGGAGCTTGAATTTGGAATTTTAGTATTAACTGATTTAATTCATCATAGCTTTGCGTTTTTTAAAAGCGAGTTGCCAAAACTGCCATAAACACAAACAAAATTAGTATCATTAAATAGGTTTTTTCGGTACCTTTTAAAAGAGGTGTCGTTCGCCGTAGGGTTCCATTCAAAATTATTGGGCACAATGGCCTTGTGACGTCATCTTTGACCATTTCGTCATCTATCATCACTAGTAGGGAAGTTTACAACCTTTAATTTTCAGTTTCCAAATTTCACTTGTTTATGTATAATCGTTCCAAAAATAAGAGGGGGGGAGCGGACTTTTGAGAAGCACTGTATATGGTGAAGGTATGTATGTTGTTGTTTTCTTTTCTTTGTTTACATTTTCATTGTAGATCGCACTTATTAATTTTTTTATCGTTTTTTCTGCAAAGTAGTTGTTGTAATTATTCTCTTTCAGAATATTCTTGATTATTTTTATATTACTTTTCCTGAATTTTTTTTGGGTGAGCAAGCTTTATAGCTCTGTCAATTAAATTTTGCAGATCATTTCAAATTGTTCGGCAATAGTTCTTAATATTTTGCGTTGTATTGAGTAGCTATAAAAATTCCAAAGGTAAATGTATGATACACGCATACTCTACACCCTGAAGACAAAAGTACGCGGGGTGGCTGGCCCCCGATCCAACCAAAATATTCGGCGATCATATAATCTCTAGTTTCAGTAAATAATTAGATGATTTGACAAAATGCCGGCCATCAAGAAATCATAATTTTTTATTAACAATTTTTTACAACAATAAATAGCGCCACTGCCCTTCATATTCACCCTACATGTTCGGCAATGCCGTCCGCTCAATTTTTTTTTCAGTTACAGTACGCCAAACAGTAATAATTCGACGTGGGCTTTTAAATACAACTTCACCGGCGCCACCCCCACCCCTTTTGTGGTCCACGGTTGATGTTAAGTGACCTCCGTGTAGTGGAAGGTAGTATTTGGATGGTTCTTGTACTGCTGAGTGTGAACAAATGAGCAGCCAGTTTATTTTCGGTCATACCAAAAGTCTGGAAGAGGCTGCAGTGGTGTTTATACCAAAGACTGGAAGACGTCCAGCAGACGAACCAAAATCTTATTGCCCCATCAGTCTCACCTCCTTTTCCTGAAAACAATGGAGAAAATTATAGACTGTTACATAAGACGTGAAATCCTTTTGGACAGACCGCTTCACAAAAAACAGTTCGCCTCTCGAAGAGGCTTAGTTGAAGGCATTGAAGAGACATATTTGGCCAAAGAAATGGCTCTATGGGCATTCAAAGATATTGAGATGCTTTCCATAACACCTCACATGACTCCATCATCAGATCGCTAGAGAAAAGGAATATAAACACCTAACTATCGATGGATACATGCAATGCTGAAAAGCTGAATCATTGTAGCTGTTCTCGGGGAGAAAACGGTCATAATGACAGAGGAAAAAGGTTGTCTCCAAAGCAGGGTTATATCGCCTTTGATGTGATCACTGACCATGGATAGTGAAGTCACATGAATCTGGAATTACGACTTCGAAGTGAATTATGAAGTGGTTATGAACAACCACCATATATTCTACTACTAACTAGAAAACAATGCATCAGTATGGTATACTGATGGTTCTAGAATGGACGAAAAGGCTGGAGTCGGAGTAACGGATCCTAGTTTAAGGCTCTCAAAATCTCTAGGCAAAGCCTCAACGATTTTTAGAGCGGGAACCCATGCCTTTGAAATTTGCGTCCAATAATTCCTTGAAAGAGACTTCAGGGGGAAAAGATCTATATCCTATCAGACATCCAAGCAGCACTAAAAGCTATAAACTGACACTTTTGTGAGTCTAGACTGACTTGGGACTACAACTGGCTACGAACAATCTGGTTACTCTGATGTGGGTGCCAGATCACCAGGGAATCAAAGACATTGTCCTCTGAGGTATCACCTCAAAAGAATGGATAGATCAGACAGTGAACTTTGCCGTTACTGCAGAACACCTGCTTTGCGACTGCCAATCGCTTTTTTGCAAAAGGCTCAAGTTCCTCGAAGGGGTTTCACTAACGCGCTCATACATCAGGAACGTAGCTCCCAGGAAACTGATACGCTTCGCAAGGAGTCTCGGAATACCGGATCTTGAATAGATGAAGGGTAATGTACAAAAGACCTCACAGGTCGAGTTTCGGAGAGAATGAACAGCCATATCACCCCCCTATAATGTACAATCTATGTGGATTTGGAAACATATCATTTGTTTACCCCTGGAGCACATTTTTATTGACACTTACAGGACTCAATTTACAAAAAAACTCAACGGAAGCGAGTTTTGATTACAATATGTCAAACATAATTAACTTGCAACTGACATTAATGAAGGGATTATGTTCGCTACATAACACCTTCATCCATTCAGTCAAATGTACAAATGCGATTTATGTTATGGATGGAAGAGTTAACAGCTCATTACACCTTCTTCTCTAGCCTCAAATCCAGAATAGTGAATCATGACAGTTTCATCCATATTTAATATTGAATGTCTGCAAATTTCTGAGATTCTTGATTGTGTTATATGAAAGCTGACACCTTCATCCACTCGCATCTTCAATTGTAACATCAATAGGGAGTTTTTGAAAATATATCTACAGGTCACCTAATTTCAATGATAATTCCTCTGAAAGAGCGAAGAATAGTATATATCCCGTGCGACTGAAGTGACTTAATCCTTGAGTGGTTGTTCCTTCATGCAGAGCCCTCGGGACCAAACTCCATTCGCGGGATTAAACGGGTCACTTTAGTCCTGTGGTATGCAGTGCTTTTCTTCAATGCCCCTTCCCCTTTTATTTTTTGAACGAGTCAACTCAAAAAATTTAAACTAGGGATAATGAAATTGATGCATGAATGCTATATTTTGTAGTAAAATTGACAGATAAAACTTTCAAGATAACGACGTGACGCCACCTGGAAAATAAAATTGGAAGGGAGGTTTGTGACACATCTTTTTGAAGCTACTGACGAATACTTCAGAAGCCTAGAATATAAAGTCAATATTTTCACCTACTACAAAATGGCGGAACATTCAATAATTGCCTGAATACATCGACGTTTAACTTCATAATTTGAGGAAAGAAGCTGAGTTCAGTTCAGAAGATGCTTGGAATGGTTGCCTTGAACTGCTTGACATAAGAACAGCCTATCCGATATTTCACGCCGAACATTTTCGAACACAGTAATGTCGATATTTCTACAAATATTTATTATTTCCTGACATATATCCAATATTGAAGCAGGTTCAGTTTCATACACTTTTTGCTTCAAATAGCCCTATAAAAATGTCTACATGTGTCAAATCTGGCGAGCGGGCTGGCCATTCTGTGGGACCTCGACGGCCAATCCAACGACCGGGGAAAGTATTATCCAAATAGTTTCTTACTTGTCCGTAATGTGGTGGTGCTCCATCTTGTTGGAATACAATATACATATCGAATTCATTAGGATTCGCTTCGACGATTCCGGTGATCAGAGGGTCAACAGTATTTTCCAGCATATTTAAATACAGTTCCCCTGTTAAATTTTGTTCAATGAATAGAGGTCCTACAATATGGTTCCCAATATTCCTGCTCGGACGTTAAATTTTTCTGGATATTTAGTATGAGTTTCCCGGAAAATGTAAGGGTTGGTGTCACTCCAATAACGGCAATTTTGTCTGTGAACCTTGCCGTTGAGATAAAATGTAGATTCGTCACTGAAACAAATATTGTGGAGATGGTAGGGTGTCTTGCAATGGTTTCCGTCATAATTTCGCAGAATTCTGTTCTTCGATCAGGGTCATATTCAGTTAACTGGTGTACCATTTTGATTTTGTATGGATGATACTTATTCCTCTTCAAAAGTCTCCATACAGTAGAAGGACACCCCTCACAAACATTCGCGACGGAGAAAGTAGACTGTTGAGGATTTACTATCATCTCACCAATTATTTGAACTTGCTGTTCTTCCGGAATGGACGGATGACCTGGAGGCTTTTTGTTCTGTACACTACCGGTAGATGTAAATTTGGTCACAAGTTCCTTTAAATATTTTCTACAGATAGGACGATTCGGGAAACGATCATTAAAAATTCTTTCGGTTTCGTGAAAGGTACGCGTCGCACCGTAAATGAAAATCGCTTCGATTTATTTTTCCAATGGACGAGAATGGACCATTTTAGAGATAGTTCACGAGGTACCTATTTACTAGTAAAACAGAAAACTAAATGAGAATATTTTAACTGAGCAATGATGTTCGTTGTCGTACTGGCATTTCTTGTCATTTTTTGTTTAAACAAAAAATAACCTATCAAACCTTATTTGATTGGTGTGATGGCCATATGGCAGAGAAAAACAAATATTTCTAGATGTATCGATATTAATGTGTTTGTATTCAGGTAATTATTAAATGTTCCGCCATTTTGTAGTAGGTGAAGATATTGACTTTATATTCTAGGTTATGAAGTATCCATCAGGTTCAATTTAAATTTTTTGCCTAGCTGGCGCCCAGTCGCCATCAATTTTACTCCAAAATATAGTATTTATGCATCAATTTCATTATCCCAAGTTTCAATTTTTTTAGTTGACCCGTTCAAAAAATAAAAGGGGGGGGACATTAAAGAAAAGCACTGTATGTTGTCAGCCACTTATTTTGGTATCCTATAATGTAATTTGTCCCATGATTGTTGGTAGGTACTTGCAAGAGCAACATTGTTGAATATCGCCTGCCTTTCGGGAATTTATGTATAATTTTTTCCAATGCACGCAATAACGAAGACACATTATCATAGTTATTAAGAAGTATTAGTTATCTCATTGGTATGACTTGTTTCTCTGACGTGTTTGTGCATTCGACTCCTTTTGCATTTATTCTCGTTAGTTCGTTCTAGCGTGAAAAATATAATATATCTTGATGAAAGTGAACTGAAACCAGTTACATCGAAAGTTAAATGAATTTATGAAATAAATTCAACCGATGAATCATTTCACACTCTTCATGTTATCTCAGGATTTATGATTCAAATTTTCAACTGGGTGAATTATATAACATAAACATTCACTGTTCATATTCGGTAAAGGTAGGAAGTGCATCCACTCAACCGCAACTGTCTTTATGGAGCATCGATAATGTTTATAATTTATGAGAATGGATCCCAAAGGATTCATTGACTATCGCATTTATCTCAGATCTTAGTTCTGCTTCCGTGGCTGCTAAAACTCATTTCACAACTTTTATAAGATCGAATTTCTATTCCTTTCATGAAGTGATTTCGAAATATGGTGGAAAATAAAAATTGTTGAAAATGTGCTCGCTCGTATTTCGAGCGAACCATTTTTTTCAGGTAGACTTCATAGAAATACTATTTATTGCGAACATCCCCACTTCACGATTTTCCAAACAGTTTGGTATATCTTCGTCAAAATTCAAAAATACCATCAACTCGAAAGATTATATATCTATAAATTATATATGCTGTTTGACATTTCAAAGAATTATTCTGGACTAGCTGACTCGTCAGACGTTTATCTGTCCAACTTTTTATTATCCTTAATTTTTTTTTCCTGAAAACTCTCGTCCGCGTAGCATTTTTTTTTCCTGTGTCCTCTGCCCGATTCCCGTTTTCCACTCATTCTATTTTCCCCTTATCCCGTTATTCCGTTTTCCTGTTATCCCATTTTCCCGTTATTTCCGTTATCCCGTTTTCCTGTTATTCCCGTTATCCGTTATTCCCGTTATACCGTTTTCGCGTTATCCGTTTCTTGTTTTTCCGTTTTCCTGTTATATATCTATATTATTTAGGCATATCCATGATCGAATCGTTTATGGTCTACAAAAATCCCATAGAAAAAAATTTTAAATTTTTCCCGAATTCAATAACTTTTTTAAAAAACCTTTTCTTTTCCTGAAAACCTTATTCAGGCTATTACAAACAAAAAAATGTTTTGTGTTTGATTTTAGTGTTGAAATAAAATGAAATAAAAATTGTATGGGGACACGCCCGGGTAATGAACCCTTGGGTTACAAGCCACTGAGCTACTCATACCTTTACTTAATAAGGAATTAGTTGAAATCAATAACTACTTGCAACACAGAAGACAACAAATCCAAATATTTCTATAAACAACTCTTCTAATTATATTATCAATATTAAGATATAAGTCATTATTAATAAAGTTTTGGGTTTGATATCATTCTACATCAATAAAAATCATCGGAATATATATTTCCATGGATATGAGATTGGAAATCACTTTGTCGCCCTCTGGGCCATGATGTAAACCAGGGCGCTAATGTATACTGTAACGACCGCAGAAACGGGAGATAAAGTGCTACTTACGCCTGGTCGTAACCATTTATGTATATTGACAATAACAGGGGACCCAACACCGTCCCTTGTGGAACACGATAGGAAATAATTCCACAACACGTTATGAATAAATACTCATTAATGATTCCTTTCAAATTTCAAATAAAAGTTGTTTTTGGTAAGTCCAATTAGCCCTCTTCAAAAATAACTTCATATAAACGCTTATTTTATATTTTGAGCGCATTTTGAAAGATTAGTTTTCCTAATTTCTGGTTGAATATCATTGAACCCAGTTCCTATAAAAATCTGCTCGGATACCAACCAAATTTTTATCATTACAGAAAAACACCTTTTTCTCAAATGTTTCTTGTAATAAGAGTTGGTTTAGTAATCACTCAGATATATACATATATATATATATATATATATATATATTTCCACACAGATATACATATATTCATTTCTACACGGAAAAGTCTGTTGCATGAATTATAGCAATAGAGCCCTCATACTATAACTGAATATGTCGAACACTCCAATGTATTTTTTTTTCTTCAACAGATAAAACAATCTCAGACATTCAATTGAATTGTATTGTCAGTTTTGAATGTCTCTTTGAATTTTAATCGTATTTGATGTTATGTAACGTATTATGTTTTTAACTTTACATGTTTTACATTATTCTAAGAATATACCTGGAGATGACATAAACAACGTCGAAACGTCGTAAGGAACGAAAAATATATATACTAACTAAGGCGCTTATTCCGAGAAAATAAAGATATGTAATATATATATATATATATATATATATATATATATATATATATATATATATATATATATATATATATATATATATATTAGGGTGCTTCATTTTTGGGCAAATTTTTTTTTCTTCAAGTCCCGCCTGAAAATCTTGTTATTTATAGGAAAACAAAATTTTTGAGAATATTGCGAACCCTTAATTCGAATTTAAACCCACTGCTAGAGAATTTTGAATTTTATCCATTAAAACAACATTGAAAAATGATTTTTCATACGTTCTATTGAAGATAGATAGAAAAAAATTGTAGGGGGGTTTATGTCCTACAATTTTGCTTTGAGATATTTTTTCGTAGCTCTCATGGTTCAGCTGTTGAAGCCACTTAAGACTTGAAATTAACGAAAAAATCTATTTTTTTCAATATTAACTAATTTATGAAATCCAAGTTGAAAAATTGAATGGAAAATTTGTTTGTCATTGTATTTTTTGGAATTTTATGGCAGCAAAAAAAATCAGTAATTTCACAGCTATTACTACTAATTAGCTATTAAGTCTTTCTATCTACAATAATTTTGCAAATAAACGCGATTTACTGCTATTTTTATGAAAATTCAGCTTAAATGGCATTTTTCGTCGAACCCGTTAGAGTTACAAATTCGACGCAATGGGCTTTTTTGTAGGAAATTATAGCTTTAACAAGAATCCATGAGTCAAAATTCCCAAAAAAAAAATTTTCTGAGCGGAAGGAAAAACTTATAAATCATTTTTTAATGTCATTTTAATGGATAAAATTCAAAATTATCTAGCAGTGGGTTAAAATTCGAATTGAGGGTCCGCAATATGCTCAAAAATTTTGTTTTTCTATAAATTACTATAGATTTTTAGGCGGGACTTGAAGAAAAAAAATGTTGCCCAAAAATGAAGCACTCTAATATATATATATATATATATATATATATATATATATATATATACATATAAATTATTGTTAGGTTTGAAGTTAGAGTCATAGAAAATATAATTTGGGCTTTTCTTTTCAAACAAAGGAACGCCCATTTCAGGGCTTTTGAAAATTCCACCCTAAAGGGGTTAAAATAAAGTTGAAAATTTGTATATGAGTATCGTTAGCTTTTTCAAGTAGGGTTCATAAAATTTGGTTATTTGAGGTATTTGTTACAAATAAAAGAATACGTGTTTTAGTGTTTTTAGAAATTAAATCACTAAAAAGGTGAAATAGGGGAGTAAATTTTTTGTGGGAGGTTCCGTTAGTTACAAATGAAGAAATATGTATTTCAGTGTTTTTGAAAATTCAACCTCTAAAGGGGGAGATAAGGGGTTAACATTTTTATGAGGGTTACGTTAGTTTTTCAGTTAGAATAATGGAAATTGGTGTTCTGGCTGTCTGTTTCAAATAAATAATTCGTGTTGAACCTTATTTGGGAATTATGTCCCTACAGGGGTGAAAAGGCCCACTGTGCAAAAACTGATCATATTAACGTTATTATATGGTAACCTAGATACATTGTTACATCATGACTATTGTACCCTTAATGTCTCAGTAACCATTTTAGAGTCGTTATATGTCCACCAACATAACAAAATCGCAGATACGTTATATAAAAATCGAATCTGATACGTTATGAAACTGTTCTGATACAGCAAAAGTAAAAGGAGTATGCGTAATTAAATCGTTACATAACAAGTCCTTTCTTTACATCATTTGAAATTACTTTCTTATGACTAAAAATACTTTATCAAAGAGTAACAACTAACAACTGAGCTGTTATGCCTCGAATCTCTTCTTGTGGATGTATCAAGTACATCATAAAATTCCTAAATTTATCTTTCCAACGTATGCTATTGACGGATTATTTACAATTGAAGTCAAGTCAATGCATTAGAGCTTTCCTACGAAAATTGATAAAATATTTGAAAATACACTAGGGAGCATAAAGTTTGGCACAAATGATATCACCATTTGTGCCTAAGCTTCACATGCTATTTGTCTTTAGTCGAGTTTATATTACTATAAATCGTAGTTAGTTATAAATGGCGAGACATAGATTATTAGAATGTATGAAATGAAAAATCAATTGAATGACTACGTCCAGTGAATGATAGTTTATATATATTAAGGTAATTATTGATAAATATTGTGTGATTCAGTTGAATCTATATGTTAAATAGGGATGATATGACAAAAATGGTAATATGTTGGCAAGATACATCATTTGAGTAAACTCGAATTTGAAATAAAAAAATATATATCAAAACATGGGACATCAAACAAAAAATAAACAAAAATATAAATTTTTGTGTAAAATAAAATATATAAATAATTATTATTTACTGAAATTTCGGAACTAAAAACTTTTAAAATCCAAGAAGGGTACGTTGAACCTGAACTTTCAGTTTTCATTATGATGCAGCCTCAGTTTTGGTTTCCCTCAATAATCATTGTTTTGCATGTCGTAGCCATTCCATGGCTATTTTATCGAATAAACAATCCGAAAATGTTGGGGCAACTTTCCGTACTGCACCTAAAAAATATGTATTGAAATATTTTTTTAACAATGCTGCCAGAAGTATTTCTCATTACCTCGCATAAGTTCGATAATAATCCTTCTTACTTGCTTTACTTTGAGTAGTGGCCATAGGGTTTTTCCAGATGCTACAATAAAATATAGAAATACTTAAGTGTTTATAGTGTATTTGCTTGTGTCGATCCTATATATCATGTTGAAGTTGAGAGTATATATATATATATATATATATATATATATATATATATATATAAATATGTATATATATAAATAAATATATATATATATATATATATATATATATATCTCTGGGGCTATAAATATATCTATGTATAGTTTTCAATGGTCTTAAGGACCAAAATTTGTTTGGTACGAAATGAAGCTTTGATGATTTTTCGGGCTGTAATGCTTATAATAACATCGCAATATTACGTCTCCATAACTTATAAATGATGTTTACTTCCCGGGTATGTTTCTTGCTCAGTGGGGGGTTAGTGATTTTGTAATAGTCGTCACGGGATACCGGCATAACGGGATACGGGATAACGGAAAGCGAGCTAAGCCACAGGCATAATGAGCTAGTAGTCCAGTCGGCAGGGAAAAAAAATCGGCCGCCGTAAGTGGCGATTTTTTTTCCAACGTGATTGGAAGGTTGATCCTGAATTTAGCGGCTATCTTGAAAAACGCGTTTTGTCATATATCTCCTAAACACTTTGTCGGACGCGATAAATACATGACATCTTTTTTTAGATAATTGAATGTTCTTTCATTATGTTTCGAAATTTTTTTCTGGTAAATCAATATTTATGCGAGTTTTTGAGTCAAAGTTGGAACGCACGATTTTTCTGCGAATAACTGAAAATAGTATATTAAAGTATTAAAGTGGATAAAAAGGGCTTTAAAACACGCGCGATTTTTCGAGCACGACGGAGTGTTTTAGTCGTGTGTCGGTTGTACTAAGACTTCGGTTGAGTGCCGTTTCACATCCACACAATAATAAAATAGTTGTCTCATATCCATAATTTCGCATTGTTTATATAACAGGTTGGAGGAATATCTTGGGTTTTTCAGTATAATTAATTTGAGGAATCTTTTTTGTAATACTTCAAGTGGATTTCTGTGTATCCGAAGAGCACTGCCCCACAATAGGCTTCCATATCGGAGATGACTTTCCACTAGTGCATTATACAATATTTTCATTGACTTCAAAGGCAGGTAGTTATTAAGAAATTTGAATTTGAATAAAATGGTTCAAAGTTTTTTGTGATGTAGTTAATATGTATGTCCCACTTCATATATGAGTCTTTATAAACCTCAAGGTATTTTATATTTTTTACGGCAACAATTTTGAGAGTGCCTCGTTGGACTGTCATGTCGATTTGTTGAAACGGGGAATTTCCAGCTTCATTGCAACTGAAAAGTAGGAAGTTGGTTTTGTCTATGTAGATGGTCAGTAGTTTGCTGACGAACCAGTTTTTCAGAATCATGAAATCATAGAGAAATCGAATTAAACGGTTTTCTTCACATGAAGGATTCAATATAAAATTGAACCAGGAAATGGTAGATCTCAGGTGAAAAACAACTACTTTCCTGGCAAATACCACGCAGAACGTTGAATGATATTCACCTGAGATCTACCATTTTCTGGTTCAATTTTATATTGTATCCTTTATGTGAAGAAAACCGTTTAATTCGATTTTTCTATTCATTCCACTTCACATGGCACTTATCTTTCATGAAATCATGTTCAACTTTGTTTTTCAACTCAGGCCAAGTTTCCGCTTCATAGAAAATGGCGGTGTCATCGGCATATCCTATAACGTTCCTTGGGAGTCAAGTGAAAATAATTCGTTAACATAGAGATTAAATGTTCCATTATATGTAGTATTTGCGGTTTCCAAACGAGCCACGACAAATAGACGATATTGATAATGATGATATCAGAGCTGACGACATCTTTCTAGAAGATGAAACAGAAGAAATTGTATGTGAGAGCAAAACACTGGATTGTGTAGAGGTATTAGATGAAATATCAGAACCAGGTCCGTCAATAATAAGAGGAATAAAACAAATAATGTGAATTACTAATGTATTTTAACCTATTAGGTACAATGTGCATTATACAGTGCGCGTCAAAATTATGGAACAAATTCGATATTTCGCAAGCCATGTACTTTTGACAAAAATCCTGAAATAGGTCGATTTATATTTTGAAATGCCGATTTTTTTATATATATTCTAAAGAGGTTATGTCACTGATTTTGACATGGTGACGTAATCGGTAATTTTTTTTAAATTGGAATAGATGTCTTGTGATACCTCATCTGGAAGGCCTTTCATTACTGCATTCAATGATAATAATCAATTAGATATTTTTTTACAGGGTGAACAAAAATTAATATTTTATTTCAATAAGAGAATAACTTTATATCCAACAAAATAGAACAGTTAAATGAGATGTTCGAAATGCCATCCACCAGTCTCTTGACAAAAAGCAAATCTACGGACACATTTCTCTCGGACATTGCGAATAACTTCCGGAGTAATTCTGTTAATTTCGATCCTAATTCGATTTTTCAACTCTTGTAGATTTTGCGGCCTATCTACATAGACCTTCGATTTCAACTAACCCCACAAGAAAAAATCCAGGGGCGTAAGATCTGGAGATCTTGGGGGCCACTCTATCAGTCCGCGTCTACCAATCCACCTCCTAGGAAAACAGTTATTCAAAAACTCGCGAAAATCACATGCATAGTGCGGGGGTGCACCATCTTGTTGCAACCAATTACTTTCATTTGGTGAGTTAGGATTGTTGGCGTTTGGAAAAATATCGGCAAGGCTAGGTATGAGTTCATTTCTTAAAAATTCCAAGTAACGCTCCCCTGTGAGATTTACTTCGAAAAAATACGGGCTATTAATCCTGCCAATATTATCCCTGCCCAAACATTGACTTTCTGAGGGTATTGATTATGCCCGTCCATCATCCAGTGAGGATTATCCCTACTCCAATATCTGCAAGTCTGACGATTTACTGAACCATTTAGGCAAAACGTAGTCTCATCGGAAAACAGAATTTGTTTTATAAAACGTGGATTGCGGTTACACAAATCCTGCATTATTTCAGAGAACTCCACACGGGATCATCATCATTGAGTTGTTGATGTAGCTGTACTTTGTATGGAAGGTACTTTCCTGCTCTTAGAATACGTAATACAGAACATACAGAACTTTGGGATATGTCAAGGTCTGCTGCAATTTGTCGTGAAGTATTGGGAGGATTATTCTCTACACCCAATAGAACATCAAGTTTCATGTTTTCTTCTATTTTAGGACGTCAGCATTCGGAATATGTTTGACATGACCAGTTTCTCCAAATTTTTCCTCAATCTTACTGACTGTTGAACGACTGATAGGTCTATTTGGATACTTCGCATTGAACAAGTCGCATACCTCTTGCTGAGTTCTGGTTCTATCTCCGCATTCAATTTCTATGCGTTGGGTTCAACTTAAAGTAGCCATAGTTTACTTTAAGAACCTTTTCACTTTGAATTTGTGAAGAATATTTGTTGATATTTCAACTGACATTTATTTGACACTAACTTGCCCATTATGGCATTAATTTGTGATTGTCTTTTGTTTCCATTTTAGACTAGGAAATAGCTAACTATTGATATTTGGAAAAGATCCATTGGTGTAGTAGAGCACTGACTCACTAGTCTGCCAGGGCAATCTAAGGGATTAGAGCCTTGGCTCAAAAAAGTAAAATTTAGCATTTTTAACACGCTTTCATTATCTTTACTTGTAACTAAATAACTCACAATGTAATAAAATCAATCAAAAGTAAATATTCACCCACCCAATCTTCCGAATAATCTGAAATTTGTCACACATATCAAGGACCGATGACAATACAAGAATTTCATAATCATAATGTAATAATAATAAAAATATATTTTTCCAAACGCCAACAATCCTAACTCACCAAATGAAAGTATTTCGTTGCAACAAGATGGTGCACCCCCACACTATGCACGTGATGTTCGCGAGTTTTTGAATAACTGTTTTCCTAGGAGGTGGATTGGTAGACGCGGACCGATAGAGTGGCCCCCAAGATCTCCAGATCTTACGCCCCTGGATTTTTTCTTGTGGGGTTATTTGAAATCGAAGGTCTATGAAGATAGGCCGCAAAATCTACAAGAGTTGAAAAATCGAATTAGGATCGAAATTAACAGAATTACTCCGGAAGTTATTCGCAACGTGCAAGAGGAATGTGTCCGTAGATTTGCTTATTGTCAAGAGAATGGTGGATGGCATTTCGAACATCTTCTTTAACTGTTCTATTTTGTTGGATATGAAGTTATTCTCTTATTGAAATAAAATATTAATTTTTGTTCACCCTGTGAAAAAATTTCTTATTAATTATTATCATTGAATGCAGTATTGAAAAGCCTTTCAGATGAGGTATCACAAGACATCTATTCCAATTTAAAAAAATTACCGATTACGTCACCATGTCAAAACCAGTGACATAACCTCTTTAGAATATACATAGAAAAATCGGCATTTTAAAATAGAAATCGACCTATTTCAGGATTTTTGTCAAAAGTACATGGCTTGCGAAATATCGAATTTGTTCCATAATTTTGACGCGCACTGTATAAAGAAATTAAAATAAATATCGATTATGTAAAGAAATATTCAAATAAAGATAGCAATAACATTCATTGTTCTTTAAAAAATTATTACATGTTTTTCCAAATCATTTCTAGCCTCCCTTCGGGCTTTAAACCCCCCCAGTTGTTCTTGAACATTTTTCCTCTCAACTACCCCTCTGTAAATCACCTGTTCTCCCGAATTTACCCTGACAATTATCCTTCATCCCCTTATAACCTTTGCGTATCTTCAACCCTGTCTTGGCCCCCATTCATCGTGCCTCAATTTTTTATCCCTGCCAATGATCTTTCATTTTACAACAGATTCCTTTGGAAATCATTTCTCTGCCCTTCGTTTACCTCGTTCTTGTTACTTACCTCAGTCTCATTGTACGTAAAGAATTTTCGTTTAGCTATCTACTGTGCAAAAACTATTAGATAAGAAAGAAAGTTTAGAATACAATTTTTAAACGATTTTCCGCTCTACATCTCTCAATATAATTATTTTTCACGTTGGATCAATTTTTTTGAGTTATTCTCAGAAAAAGCATGTGTTTCAACTTTGACTCAAAAACTCGCAAACTCTCTTGTATTTTTCCCGTCCGACAACTCAGAGTTATACTTAGGACCGACCCCCCTATCATATGGAAAAAAAATCGCTACTGTAACTCATGCAGAAAAAAAAGCACTGCCGACTGGACTATAGATGAAACAACAAAAAAAAACAGGAAAAATACAAATTCTACGCTGACGAAGTCGCGACTATACCACAGTTTATAAACTGTGACTATACCTACCAGCTAGTATCCATATAAATATTTACTCAACGTTCTCTAGCTGTCTCTCTCTCTCGGAGCTCTTTCTCTGCTGGTACGTGTCACTATGGATCCGAATACGCACCAGCTCGTTGAAGCAACATCTTGGATTGCATACAATTTCTATATTGCAATCATTTGTGGACCGATCAGCACAGCGTCGGCAATTCCAATTCCCTATATGAATCATAATTACCCGGCCGGTGCGTATTGCAAAATATCTTTTATTAATAATAAATTATACGAAATGGAAGATCGGAATCACGCAAACCGAGACCTTTATGGCAAACAGATGTTATTTTCGTGATATTTTTATATATCATGAAATATTCAATGAATATATTATGTAATAGTTCATCGTCCTTCTTCATTAGGACTGGGCTAGTGTTCTTTTCGATCATGTTGCTGAGAAGGTAGATCATGAGAGAACATCATTTTTTAATTTCCCAATGCAGGGTATCAATCTATCAATTTTTGTGAGAAATATATTCAAGTACAAGCCTGGTTCGATGAGTGAACCTGTAACCGAGCGTTTTTTTTATCTACAGGACATAGGTATTAGAATAGAATAGAATAGAATAGAACTTTATTTAGCATCAATAGCTATAATATAACAGTACATAAATGTTACATTTGATATCATTACACATAAACAATATAACCTATTCATTGAAATACATTTTTCTCAAATTTTTTTTTTTAATTTGACATTTGCTGATGTCTTAATTAACAGAGGTAGATCATTATATAATCTCAAACCTTCGATGAAGAGGGTTTTTTCCAAAGCATTTGTATTGAAGCCTTGTATGTGGAACTGGTCATTGAACCTTAAATTATAAAGTATCATATCTGCCCTTTTGATAACATATTCTTGCAAGTAAGAAGGAGTTCGCTTATTAACAATTTTAAAAATTAGTACTAATGCAGACTCTATAATCAGTTGGGAAGTATTAAAAAATTTCAGCTTCATTAACATATCATTTATCGCTGTTAACCTGCTGCAACGTAATAAAATACGCATTGCTTTATTCTGAAGTAGCTGCAAACGATGTATTTGCGCAGATGAACAGCAGAGAAATATGGGCAGTAATCAAAATGTGGGTATATGATAGTGTTAAATACAATTTTTCTACACCATGGGAGAAGGTTTATACAAATTCTATAAAAGTGGCTGACTTTTTTGCCTATTTTTTTACATATCAAATCAATATGCCTAGAGAAATAAAGCTGAGTGTCGAATAGAATGCCGAGGTACTTTATCTCATCAACATAATTACAGTATCATCAATTTTTAACACAACATTTCCTTGATAGAACCTAGCACAATTGATTTTGCTACCTAATATCATATACTTAGTTTCTTGGGCATTTATCTTAAGTTTATTGGCCCTGAGCCAAGTACTCAAAATATCTAACTCATTATTCATGGTTTCAACCAAGTTGTTATAGTTTTCCCCAGATATGGAAATCAATATGTCATCTGCGAATAGATTAATGAACGAGTTTTGTAGATAAAGATGTAAATCATTTATATATAGTGTAAATAATAATGGCCCAAGCACACTCCCCTGAGGAACCCCGTTGATACTATCCATGTCGCCAGAAGAACTACCATCAGTTTCTGTTTTATGTTGCCTATTTGTTAGATAATTCGAGCCCTCTGCCTCTTATACCGTATATCTCACATTTTGATAACAGTTTTGTTCTATCTATCGTTTCGAACACTCTTTTTAGATCTTCAAATACACTAACGACAATTTTTTCATCATCAATGTCCTTTTTCCAATTATTACACATTCATTGGCAAGCTGACTCAGTAGAATGATTATGCCGGAACCCAGATTGGCAAACAAACAGCAAATTATTTACGTTAGGTATTCCACCAGCTGCTCATATACTGGAATATCTATTATTTTTTCAATTACTGGCAGAAAATTCATGCGTCTCAGATCTTGGGGCTTACTAGGTTTATTTGTCTTTGGTAAACGGTATTATTGTGCTGCACTTCATGATGCTGGCAGAACACCAGTTTGCAAACACGTATTTATGATATACAATAAAGGATACCCCACCACTGAGAATAATGTTTTCAATAATGACACTGTAAGCACATCATCACCCGTCGTTATATTTTTCAAATTGTTTACTATTTTCTGCAATTTATTGAGAGAAATAACAGAAGACGTGTTAATACTGGAATTCACAACAATTTTAATTTCCACAAAATTTGTAGAAGCGGGTATGCTTTCAGAAATTGTTATTGAAATACAGTTATTTTTTGGTCGCCCGGCTCATCACTATCCGTATTCTCTCTCAATCAAGCAGAAATAAAACAAAGATTTGATCTTATTAACGAAAAATAAATTTCATTAAGCTCTTATTTTGAATAAAGATAATTTGTGTCTCAAGTCTTTGAAATATTCAAAATTAATAGGCAACGAGAATGAGGAAAAATCCTATGGTAATTTTTGTCTTCAAATTATAATATAAACTTATCGAACTGAACGTGCTTTGAGATGGTAATGTTGCTCAATTGAATTATCAGAAATTGAATGAACTAGAAGGATTCAGGTTGGCAAGTTCTGTCTCTATAAAACTATACAACGCCTTTTTGAGAGAAGTAATAATCAAGAAATTTTAAACAGAACTCCTCGCCAGAACTAAGGAACCAAAGAATGCCCGAACTGTAAAATCAATTGTTCAAAATATACTGGGTGTCAAAGACAAGCCATGGTTTCCAGAGTCCCGAAGGTCTGACATTCAAACTTGCCTAATGTTGGATTCAAGAATTGGAATATTTTTCATTATTTCATACTCTCCCATCCCGAATCAGAAAAAAAATCATTGAATAAAAAACTTTATGATGAACTACCTAGCCAAATTAGATCCATGAATGGAAATTGTTTCAAAACTAATTGAATAAAAATGCTATTCGAACATTGTTTCTATTCTGTTATGGAATATAATCAAAATTTGGGTTTGTGACATGTTATCATTTTATTCATTACTTTTATTTATATGTTTTTTTGTCCACACTTTTTGTATTTTAAATGACTGTTATCCATATTTTTATTGCATTTTGTTGTATGTTCTATATATTGAATTATTGAAACAATATTTTGTTTTACTGACGTGCTATTAACCATATTCTGTATGTGTCATATAGTCAATAAACTATCCATCTATATATCCATCACTTTCAGTTTCACCGGAAACGACCTCGATTTGGGAATTTCAAATGAAATAATAATATAATAATAATATAAGTTTATTCACTAAGAAACAAGAGTGTTTATATAATGAAGGTGGTTATAGTAAATAAACATGGGGTACCACAGAAGCTTTAGTTCCGAAGGACTATCGCTTGTACGTAGTTTCGTAAGAATATAATGTAATGATGACAATGATAATAATAATAAAGTAGTGTAAGTTATGACAAAAGTAATGTAGCGTAATAAATAAATAATATAATATAAATACACATAAACATGCAATATGTAAACGCATTCATATACTAGTAGGGTAAATATATAATTAACAGTGGGGTTTTATGTTAAGACAAACGGGACATATAATAGATGATGTAATGATGACAAAGATAATAATAATAAAGTAGTGTAAGTTATGACAAAAGTAATGTAGCGTAGTAAATAAATAATATATTATAAATACACATAAACTTTAAATAAGTAAACATTCATATATTTTAAACGGGACATATAATAGATTTAAAGCAGATTTATATACACCATATACATGTATATATACATATACATATATACACACACATATACACGTACACCTATATATATACACACATACATACATACATACATACACACACACACACACACATATACATATATATAAAATCATAGCATCAATTATGGAGCCATTCATACCGTTTTATGTTTGAGATCATTAGGGTAGTATGGAGTTGGTATTTTTTTTTTTTTAGTGTTGATATTTCTGGTTAACAAAATCGTGTATATTATTTCTCTCAATACTAGAAATCCAGGTAATATTTTTTTTTTTATATAAGTTTAAATTATTTATGCTTTCTGTCGAGCTAGGTATCATGCTGTAGAGTCTGGGTGCAAGATAGTCACAGTGACGTTGACCTATTGTTTTTTCACAACGTGGTAGTAGTTGCGATCCATGTCTGGTGGTGTAGTTGTGGGTCACTTTTTCTGGAGTTTTTTTGTGTTTTTTGAGATTGGTGAGCATGGACACACAGAAAAGTTGTCTCACATCGTACATACCAGACAATACATATAATTGGTCATTGGGAAATAAGAGTGGCTTATCGAATATTATTCTCAGAATCCACCTCTGGAGAACGTTCAAGTTTTCAAGATGAGTATCATTTACACCTTCACATCCTATTATTCCATAAGTTAGCTGTGATTGTACGAATGCGTAGTATAGTACAATAAGATGTTTAGTGTCAAGATAGTCTTTTAGGTATTTGAGTCTTGAGAGCATGCCTCTTAGTTTTTTTATTATATTCTTTATTTGAAGTTTCCATTTGAGGTGTCGGTAGACTATGATACCTAAATATTTTATCGAATCGGCTTCAGGAATATGTGATTGGGGACCAATGTTCAACGGTCCCAGATTAGGTAATCCACTCGAGTATGATGTGAATGGCAGATATTTTGTTTTTTCCAGATTGAGTGTGAGGGTATTATGTCTAAACCATTTTTCTATTATTTTAAAGTCGTCCTCCGCTAGCGATTTCAATGTATTCCATGATTTCGATTCATAGAATATAGCTGTGTCGTCAGCAAAGCTTAAGATCCTTCATTTTATATTGAGATTCAATAAGCCATTGATATATAGTGTGAACAGGAGTGGACCTACCCTGTATATTTTTACTTTTTTGGATTCTACGGACCATTCTGAGTAGAATCACATAGTTTTGAAACGAAAAATTGGTACATTTGATAATTCAGAAGCAAATTCATTTTTGCATCTAGAGTGCGTTGGACCCACTTCAACCAATCTGATGGACATGAATGGTGAGTAAAAAATATTTTATGAAGGTGTTTTCCGCCTTATTGAGTAGCTATAGCGGTTTGATATTTCCAAAAACACTAATTGTAAGAAAAGTCTATTTTTCAAATGACAACATTCCTTGGATACTAATTTAAGCGACGAATCCATTGATGGTTTTCAATCGGAAATCGGATGGATAACAATCCTAGTGCACTTATTATTCGTCGATAAATTATCGGGAAATTGAGCTATATCGCCACACAAAAAAGTCTAAAATATTGAGATCAGGGGATGGGGCAGGCCAACGTACATGACCATTCGTTGGAATTACTCGTTCATTAAATCGGTTCATCAAATACTTATGACTTAGATGGTATTATGAGGCGAAGCCCCATCTCGTTGAGAATGCATCACTTCAGAAACAGCAAGTGGTAAGTCCATCAACAATTATTCAATATCATTCTGAAGGAACTTCGAATACCTCTCCCTGCCAACTGTCCTAGAAATAAAATTGGTCCAATTATTTCAATTCCGATTACTCCAGCCCATTGTAGATTGTAGGGGGTCGATATGGCTATTCAGCCTGTCTGTACCTCAGCCTGTGAGGTCTTTTGTTCATTACCCTTCATCTATTCAAGACACCGATTTCCGAGACTCCTTGCGGAGCCTATCAGTTTCCTGATATCTGAGGGCGTTAGTGAAACCCCTTCGAGGAACTTAAGCATTTTGCAAAACAGCGCTTGGCAGTCGCAAAGCAGGTGTCTGCTGTTTCAGCGGAGTGATCTATCCATTTTTTTTAGGTGATACCTCAGAGGACAATGTCCGGTAAGCAATCCCGTTACCAGTTTCAAGTCTTACTTGTCAAACTCGAGAAGCTTTTTTTGGCGATGGGCTCAGAAGCCTTTTTGCTTGTCTTTGTCCTGGAACCTCATTCCAGTGGGTTTTAATTTGGTCAGCTTTCCAGTGCCAAAACTCTTCATTAATGTGGGCTTTGGAAATACCATAAAAGAGTTCCGGACCAGGAAATGGAGTGTTTGCGCCTTCTTTGACAATGCTGTCCGCTTCTTCATTGCCTTTTATTCCCTTGTGACCTGGCATCCACATCAGAGAAAACCGATTGTTCGTAGCCAACTGTCTCAGGGATAGTATGCAGTCCCAACTCAATCTAGACTCACAAGTGTGTGACTTTAGGACTTCATGTGCTGCTTAGCTGTCTGATAGGATATAAATATTTGCCCCCCTAAAGCCTTTCCAAGGCATTCTTGGGCGCAAATTTCTATCGCAGGGGTCACTTCAAAATCGAGGAAAATTGTCTATTGAAAACGCATAACCCATTTCATATTGAATAAATATCACGTAACAGGTTGAACTAACTTTTTGTAAGCCACAATAAAATAATTTCAGAAAGCTTGGGTTGGCTTTTGTCATCGAGCGGAATGGTGAATTTTGAAGGTTATTGTAATTTGTAGTGACTTTTATTAAACAAGAACGTGGCAACCATCACCACATATCACAATCAAGTGCCTGCCACATTGAAGGTTTTATGGAAGTTACCAAAACGTCACCGAAACTATCATACTCTGTTGAAAGTTATTGTGACTTCTAAGTGATATTTAAGTGGTTCAGAATGGTTACCGCAACGGTTATTCTCCACTTTTGAATTTGAAAACCTTTAAAGTGATTTACTTAGTGGCAATAATGTTTCAGACACCTCAAATGACACTAATAAGTTATAGAACTGTGGAGTGGCTACCATAGATAGGAATTACGTGACTACAACCATACAAATATAAAATTTAAGTTATTCCCACTGTATAGCGGTAGATTTAGTGGTGGTTACGTGATAACCACCGAGTCGAAGTTGCATATCAGTTTCCGTCACTATAATGCTGATTGGGAGGTATGTTCCGTAAATCGACTTGGTTACTTTAGTTGGTTATTTCGTATTTCATAAATGTTATATTCCTGAAAAACCGGTGAATTTTTCCTGAAGTTTGGTTGATCATCTGTCACCGAAACGACCGATGTTTAGAGATCGGTGAGTCCGGTGAGTTGATTGTACTTGTCATTTTGTATTTTCTGAGGCTGTTTGAACTTGAACAGCGTGTTTGTTTTGTAGTTACTTTTGTCAAAAGCTCCAGCGTAATGGAAAACTTGATTTTTATTATTCATAACATTTGTAAAGGAGTGTTACAAATATCTGCGATATTTCAAAAACGAATAGTGGCGTTGAGATAAACCAAGAATCGTAATTTTACTCATTTAAATAAATATTTTTAGTGAAGGGATCAGCTTATTCTGTTGAATTGACATTTTATTGAATTCGACATAAATACTTGTTTGAATGTATATTTTTGTTAAAGCAATCATAAAATTTTGATTTGATTATTCGATTCAACAAAATAATCACATGGTTGAAACAACATTTCTGCAAAAACGAGTTATGAATAGAGTTGGTCGAATAAGATATTTGGTCCATGCAAATTAATTCCAGTTGATTGAAACTTTAAATTTGATCTAAACCAAGAAATAATTCAATTCATGTTGAGATTACATTTTGTCGTGCATATACGACACCTTTATGTGTTTGTATCAAACAAATTTTATTTGATTCAACAGTTTGTTCTTCTCTGTGTATTTTTTCAGACTTCTGCAAATATGTCTCTCAAAATGTCCATAGACATGGTGTACAAAAATATGACATCACTCAATTTTCCGTGAAAATTGACCTATTTGATCATATCAACTCTTTTTGTATCCCCTTATCTCATTGCTTGTATCATTAGTCAGATTGAGCTTATGGTTGATTTATCCAATAATTATTTATTCCTTCTGAATACTGTCATTGTCCAATGTGTAATGCCTCCCATTTGGTTTTATAATATCCAAACTACTAATAATTTATAGAGTATGAGTCACCTCCTCCCTAATACTCTTCAATATTTTTGCCACCTCTTGAAAAAATGTATTCAAAATCTAAACCTCGAACAATACGACTTTCTAGACGCGTTTCATTTCAAACTTGAACTATTCATAATTAGGCCAATCAATAGAGATTTTCTGCTCTATTGATTCTGTGACAAAAATACTACCAGGAAACCGACTGTGCCATCATACGAAAAACGGTCCGTAGTTATATATTATCCTGTTATGTTTTCCACTCTCAACTATCATATAAATTTTTTATAAATATTTAAAATCATTTTTTTACCCTTTTTGACTTGTTACTTGAAAACTAATAAAGCAATATCGATACTCTCAATGGACGAATTGTAGAAAATCTAAATGCAAAATGAATGAGCTCAGCACAACCCGATAGGATTATTAGTAACGGAGAAAAATCGGAAAAACCGGAAAAAATCAGCTTTTTTCGAAAATTCATAACTCCGCCACTTTTCAAGTTGTAGTGCAAACTTTCCACGACATAGTAGTGCTTTATATGTACTTTATGTTTGAAATGTAAGGCGCTGTCGGATCATTACTTTTGGCATAATTGTGATTTGAATTTTTCAATGCACTTTATTGCAGCAGACCTGGATGCGTCACAGGTGGTCCGATTCCAATTTTTCAAAAAGATTTCGAGAGTAGAAGTATAGTACTACAAAACGTCTATTCTCATTTCTAACCGACGAAATCAAAAAGGAGGAGGTTCTCTAGTCGACGCGTATATTTTTTTTATGTTTGACCAGAAGAGTCCGATTCCGATGATTCTTTCTTCATTGGATAGTGTGTACTTCGAAGTTGGTCCCATTTGAATTTGAACGAAAAAATCCATCCACAAGGGTAGCAAAATGGAGGATATTGATCGTTCACCGCATAGAGAAACTAAAAATAAAGAGAGTTGTCAAACCTACAGAAAAAGTTGGCACCACGTTTAGACAGTGGCGAAATATCTCGTGGTAACACAGATTCATCTTCAGTTACCGATTGAGATGAATATGAATGGTTGTATTATATAAAATGAAGGAATGGAAAATTGTTCACTAATAAAATATATACAGTAATCGATTCGTAGAATCTGTTAGTTCGTTCGTGGTCAGAATAAAGTTTTAAAATCTATCTTCGTTTCATGATATCAAGAACAAAATTGAAGTTCTTATAAAACAAGAAAAATAAGTTGAACACTATAAAAACACATTTTATCTCACCTAGGACAAGGTACAACTACAGACAAAACGGTAATAATATTCTGAAAAACAACAAAATTAAAAATATTCTTCAGTCTTATCATGAAATCCACCAAAATAAAAACAAATTACATTTACAACAAATCTTCGATAATTTTGTCAATTTATTAGCACAAAAGAGAACGAGTAGGTATAACAAATGATCCAGATTGATGATAATCAAGTAGACTATATACTCCATACTTCCTCAGATGGTGATAGGAAATGGAAACTGATGGATGGAAAAAAGTATAAGTTTGTGAAAAGCAGCTTATATTTTACCTTGTAAAATAATATTTCCAGGAATTTCAGCATTTTAACTCGAATAACAAACCATTCTATTTTAGACGTTCGGTTCCAAATTCAAGTCCATATCATTCTCCCTTTCTCTTTAAACAATGTCCATAGCATAATTTCTATCATTGATTTTTCGATGACAATTCAACTCATGTATAAAAAATCGCATATAACAGTGCAATTGTCAGTTTGACAGCGGCAAAGGTTAGCTGCAACTTTTACAGCGACATATGCACTAGTGGTTTTTTCACTTATTCATTTGTTTATCTATCAATTATCGCGGTGTTGGTTGCCAAAATAAATAAAGTTTGCATTGATATGTTTCTAAATTTCTTATTCATCAAATTGTCCTGCCAGATTACACTCGATGTTTGTATAGATATCGGGTAAATTTATGTTGTTCAAATTCTAAACTGTTTCCTTTAGCAATTTGACTCGAAAAACTGTCAGTAATAGTTGACAGTTTTCTCGTCTGATAGCTAGGCAACAGTTTCTCATTAAACAACCCAAATTTATCCGATAAAATACAAACCTCTCGTGCAAATATAAGTGACAATAACAGTAGAATAATTATTGCGTGGTTTGTCATGATAAAAAATACATGTGTAAACAATAAACTTTTGTTTTCTGACAAATGTCGAAATTGGAAAATTATCATGTCACCAGTCATCTGTCGATTGCGGGCAGCGCCTCCATGCGCGACTGGACGTACCAAAAACTTGGTGTTCAAGATCGCCAATGTTTCGAACAGTCTCTTTATTTTTAATTTGTCTATGGTTCACCGTCTGAATTTTGGTTCATCAACCGATTCTATCCGGCATAACTTTGTAGTGGGTTTTCCGATTTGGATTTTTTTTTTAGATAGGGTACACCTCATAGTTGATCATATTCCATATGGAATGGAATGATCCTCCCCTATGGGTAGAAAAATGGGGAATGATTGATTTTTCACTTGTGAACATTGGCACACATATGTAGTTGACATTGATAGATATTTCTACATCCGTCACAATAATAACATTCTATGAGAGGATGGAATTATATACAAAGTGATGAAATCAACCAACCAAAACTTTCAAAAATAATTCATGTTATATAACAATAAATAGTTAAAGTAGATACTCATATTATTTAACAGTTAATAGTTGGAGTAAGCTAGGTAAGTAAGTCTTTTGGAAGTAATAAAGAATTGAGTAGCTAGAAATTAGTAGATTTCAGCCATGAAAAATTGAAAAATAAAAACTTTTCAACAAAAAATCAAACCTTCGAAAAAATCAAGTGAAAAACAAAAAATAAAATAAACCTCCTTAGTCTCAATGATAATTGAGCTCCTAAACTAATGTGAGTAACCAATTTTGAGTCGGCGCCAAACAAACTAGCAATGGAATTAGGTTGAGCATAAGATGATGGCAGCGAAATGCACAGCGGCGTTTTGATTACTTCTTCAGAGTTATATAAGGATCTTCGATAATTGTTTGTTTGGCGCCGACTCAAAATTAGTTACTCACATCAGTTTAGGAGCTCAATTATCATTAAGACTAAGAAGGTTTATTTTATTTTTTGCTTTTCAGTTGATTTTTCCGTCGGTTAAATTTTTTGTTAAAAAGTTTTTATTCGTTGAAGTGCTGCAAAACAGCTGAAAAATACTTGCAAACATGATTGAAAATGGGCTAGTGCATGGAAGCGACTGAGTAGTGATGGTAGAGCAACAGTCGCGTATGTTTAGTAACACAAGTGCGCTGCGCCCGTTATCAATCTGCTGCTCTATCCCCACTTCCGAGCCGCTTTCATGCACTCGCCGGTTTTCGGTCATGTTTGCAAGTACTTCTCTCCTATTTCGCAGCATTTTAACGCAAAATGAGAATGGTCATTTTGTAGCACTATACTTCAACTCTCAAAATCTGCAATAAAGTGCATTAAGGTAGTTGTCGTGAAATCCACTTCCAATCAGATTTCGTTTATATTCATACCACTGTTAGTTAACATTATGACCTGTAGAATATTGAATTTTTGGAATCATTTACCTGACCGAAAGCGAGATATAAGGCTTTGAAGTTGCAGCGTTAAACACGTAATCCCTATAGTGAGCTACCGCGGACAACACATTTTAAGGCATAACTAAAAACCCTCTATTCAGATCTTTTTGAAAAACTAGTATATTATTAAAAGGTAGGTAACAAATTTTATAGAAAAAATAAAACAAGCGTAGGGTTTCAGTTATTTAGTTATTGCCATAAGAAGATTCTAAATTATTGCGTATGAGAAGTGCAAGAGAGGGGAGGCTGAGAATCGAGCGCTCGTGATCCAAATAAGCGAGAGCGCGAGGGTCTTGGGGATTTGAATTGAACTGTGTTTTGGAATGCACATATTTTTGAATAATAATTGTGAATAATTGCATTAATATATTCTGATGCATTTTAAACATATTACAATAGGAATAGATATAAAATAAATTGTAGTTTCAGCGAGTAACGGCAAACAACAGTGCATAAACTTTATTTTATTTATACATTTGTACCACACATGTACGTATAACATAATTCAAATATTTTTAAACATATACAAAAATGATTCAGATTTCCAACATGCTCATGAAATATAACGTATGAATCTACAAGAAATATAAAGAACAATGAATATAATATTATTTATTTTTCTAACTATTATATTAAATAATCACTTGATTGACTAAACATTTATTTTTGAATCATTAATGATTTTAGTAAATGCATTCCTATTTTTAGTAACTCTATGTTTTCTATTCCCCAATTTTTCAATTAGGTGATTATAATCACAGCTTCTTCTCTTTCATCGTGATACATTTGTTTCAGAAAATCGTATGTTATATTTTGGTGCGCATTTTTTTCCAATAATTCCCGTGATATACCATTTCTTAAGGCACATAAATTAGGTAAATTACAAAATATTCTGTCGTTCTCAGGTCGCTCTGAAATACATTCTTCATATGATTCCATGTATGTTGATAATTCTGACTCTTTACCAAAGAAGCGAACTAATTTTTGCAAAATGTGTACATCATACATCGCTTCGTGGAAATTATCTGATGTTTCGTTTGGTATTGAATCTTTGGCTAATTTTGATGGCTCTAACATTCCTGACCCTTTTCAATCTAGGAACATTTTTCTAAAAATAATTAAGCTATCCACAAATCCTGCTAGCATGGTAAAATATTCTAATAAATAAATCATTTTGAATGATTGCTCTCAGTAATCTCATCGGATCTTGCATTATGCACAACGAGTAGATTTGAAGTTGTAGATAAATTAAAAAATTCTTTAAATGCTACCAATGCTACGACTTGTACATCATTCAAATATAATTGACCAGAAATTTAAGTACATCCCGTAATTTTTGTCGCCACAGGATTGATGCTTCGTAGGGCTAACATATATATAAAATTCTCTATTTTCACATTTGGCGGCGATTTGTAAAATGTCATCAGTTTTGCGCAATCCAGATGTTTCCAAATCAAAATAAAGTATGGAATAATTTATTGATATTGATTCGATGTTTTTTAATAATAGTAATGATGTTCTTAATTCGTTAATTCCAACGTTTGGTTAATATGTTACACCTTCTGACTTTCCCTTCGATTTATTTTATGATAAAATCAACTCTGCGTAACTTTTTTTTCTCTTGATGTTAGCAACAGTCTTCTTTTTTTCTTATCAGAATCGTATCTTTGAGCGTATGTATGACTACATTCCAAATCATTTTTTTTTCCAATATCCAACAACGATACCTCGCCAATGTTTTTAGAGCAAACTGCACTGTATCTTGAACAACTGAATGCGACCGATCGTTGGATTGCGACGTTGCCAACAGTCCAGTCATGGCTTATTTGCTGTGTCGCGCATGCTAGTTGCGTTTCTGAGTGTACAGTTCCCTTAAAAAATATCCCATTAATTCAGCGTTTGAACATGTATTGCGTCGCGCTACAATCGAGCCTAATGTTTGACACTGTTTGTAGTACGACAACTACCTTAAAAAATTTAATTGCATTTATGCCAAAACTAATGATCTAACAGTGCCTGAGTTTTTCCCACATAAAGTACATATCAATCACTACTATGTCGTGGAGAGCCCGCTTCAAAACTTGAAAAATGGTGGTGTTATGAATTTGAAAAAAAAAAGTTGATTTTTTCCGGTTTTTTCGGTTTTCCTCCGTTACTAATAATCCGATCGAGTTGAGCTAGGGCTCATTTTCTTTGTACTCCCTGAAATTTTTCCATTGAAAGTATCGAGATTGCTTCATTTATTTCCTAGCTACAAGACAAAAACATTGAAGAATTAAAAAAATGCTTTTGAATATTTATAACAAATTTAGAAATGACAGTTGAGACTAGGAAATATAACAGGATATAACTGTGGATGATGGCACAGACGGTTTCTTGGTTGTATTTTTGTCACGAAAAAATCTCTATTAATTGCTTTAAATAAATTCTTGTTCCATTCTCCAACTCAATTTGTATTTTGATTGTGAATAACACAATATTGCAATCTCGAAATAAATGGTATTCCAATCATGTGTACTACTTGTGGAGTAAAAATAGTAACTTTCAGTTCGTTGAAGTAAAAGTAAAATTGGGCAACTATGATAAAAACGATGAATTCCGACATAGGAACTTATTGTATGGAGGTCATGGAGATTGAAGGACCACTCTTATAAAAATGGTAGGGGATATTGTTACGAAAATGAGTTCCTTACGCCACTGATATCGCGTGCCCGCTGACGTCACGATGGAATTTTCTAAAAAGACAGGAAACATCGAGAGCTTTCCAAGAATCGAGGGATTCGGAGACATTACACTGAGTGTCTATATTTTATGGGTTGTCCTTATTCTTGCCCGACGAATAAGTGATATTTTGACAATCATTCAAGTAATAACAATCTTCCATCATTCGCTTACTTTGCAGGCCAGCACTGAAGATGACCTTATAAGTCGAAGGTGCTCTGCGATAATAAAAATAAATTGCACGAAATACAAACTTAAGACAATTAATTTCAACATCAAACCTTCAGTCATAAATGTCATGCGTATATGATGTTTGAGAAAAAAACATATTATCTTCTGTATTATAATGCAACATACCTCTTTCAGTGCCTCGATAAATACTACCTTCTTTGATTTTGCATCGTAAAATCTCATCAACTTTACGAAATTAATTATTATCGTTGGGAAGGTGATGGTGTGTCCACATTTGAACAACAAATTAATTCTATTATCTAGAACCATCACTGTTTTACATTCGACTAGCTTGGATGAGAATTGAGGTTCCTTTCGCTAGTAATTATTGTAATATCCAGCTCTCGGTATATGCACTCTCTTGAACGAATTACAGGAATTACGTCATTAAAAGTTTGTTTCGTTTCAGTTATCTCGCTATTATGTATTTCCAAACCAAGGTGAACTGTCGGAAGAACATATTGCATCTATGATTGACGAGCAATGGTGAATTATCGAGCTAGATTTTGTTTCTTGATCACATAAAAACAAAAACATGATGGCGCAGCCAGTCGGAAAGGTAGATTTCAGAATTTATTTATTCATCCTGAAATTGCCATTATTCAGAATGACGAATCATTGGCCACGAAAAACATCATTTATATTTGTTCCCTCATCCATGCGTAGGGAATTACGAAAATCATTTGGTCAATTAAATTATTTAAATCAATATGACAGTAAATTGATCTCTTTTCAATCCGACAACCACTCTTAATTTTTTGGCACTTCAAACTTGTAGATTAAACAAACAGTTGGTTGTACTAATGATTCGTCTTTGTTGTTTTTATTATTATTCCTTTGTATTTCATTGCTATTATAATACATACAGTGCTTCCCCCCCCCCTCTTATTTTTGGAACAATTATACATAAACAAGTGAAATTTGGAAACTGAATATTGAAGGTTGTAAACTTCCCTACTAGTGATGATAGATGACGAAATCGTCAAAGATGACGTCACAATGCCATAGTGACCAATAATTTCAAATGGAACCCTACGGCAAGCGACACCTCTTTTAAAAGGTATCGAAAAAACCTATTCAATGATACCAATTTTGTTTATGTTTATGGCAGTTTTGGCAACTCGCTTTTAAAAAACGCAAAGCTGTGATGAATTAAATCAGTTAATACAAAAATTCCAAATTCGAGCTCCGCCTCTGGATAGTTGTCAAATAAGCTGACGTTTTGTTCGTCTCCCTAATTTGAGGTTTTTGTAATTGTCCAAGTTTTTGTACATTTAATAATTTGTGTATTGTTGATCGAACGTTTAACTGTTTTAGCAGCTTTTGGTACTTTTAATATTTTCGTACATTTTAATAATTTGTTAAACTGTTGTGAGCCGAACGTTTGAGTGCTTCAAGAAGCGAAATGGTATGTGCTTCAGGTGATAAAGTAGCAGCGATCCTAATCCTTGGTGAAACTGGACAAAATATTCATGCAGCAGAACGCATTTTTAATGAGAGGTTTCCCGATCTCCCCGTTTTGAGGACTTATTTAAGTAAGCTTTTTCGTAAGTTTGAAACAAGGGGTAGTATTAATGATGCGAAACGATCTGGCAAACCACAAATTTCCGATGAGAAAAAAATTGAATAGGTAATCCTACTTCTTCAACAACTCATGTTGCATCTACCTGTGAAGTCAGTCAAAGTACAGTACACAGGGTGTTGAAAAAAAAAAACAAATTTCATCCATACAAATTAAAAATGGTTCATCAACTCTCCGACGACGACCCAGACCGAAGACTAGAATTCTGTGAAAATATGGAAACCAAAATTAACCAACAGCCAGACTATGTCAAAACAATTTGTTTCAGTGACGAAAGTACTTTTTATCTAAATGGAAATGTAAATACATAGAATGTGAGGTACTGGAGTGACGCAAATCCTCACCTGTTTCGTGAAACACATACCCAATTTCCCCAGAAGGTGAATGTTTGGGCAGGTATCCTGGGAAACCACATTGTTGGGCTTCTTCTTTCAAATACTAATTTAACTGGTGAGGTTTATCTGGAGCTGTTGCAAAACGCAATAGAACCGTTAATCCTTGAAATTTTGGAAGATAATCCAGATGAATTCGGCAATTTGGAAATAACATTCCAACAGGATGGTGCTCCTCCACACTATTACGGTGCAGTAAGACGGTATTTGGATGAGGAGTATCGTGGTAGATGGATTGGACGACGAGGTTCAACGGAATGGCCAGCTTGATCACCGGATCTCATACCTTTGGATTTTTTTCCGTGGGGGTACCTCAAATCGAAGGTTTGCGTTACTGAACCTGACAATATTGACGTTTTAAAACAACGTATTGTTGCAGAATGTGAGGCTGTTTCCGCAGACACATTTGCAAAAGTACGAGAAGGGTTCAAAAATAGGATATTTCACTGTCAGGAAGTAAATGGAAGTCACTTCGAGCAATTTCTTCGATGTGATTCTAACTGTAATGAATATCATATTGAATGATTTCAAATTTCAATGTTTACTAATGAGCCATTGAAACTGCCATAAACACAAACAGAAATAGTATCATTGAATAGGTTTTTTCGATACCTTTTGAACGAGGTGTCGCTTGCCGTAGGGTTCCTTTAAAAGGTTCCATTTAAAATTATTGGTCACAATGGCCTTGCGACGCCATCTTTGACGATTTCGTCATCTATCATCACTAGTAGGGAAGTTTACAACCTTTGATATTTAGTTTCCAAATTTCACTTGTTCATGTATAATCGTTCCAAAAATAAGAGGGGTGGAGGGGACTTTTGAGAAGCACTGTATTGCTTCTGACCAACGTGTTTTATTACTACTTATTCTAGAACTATGCTACTAAAACATTTTTTTCAAGCACCAGAACATAGACATTACATACAACAGGACAAATCACTGCTACCAACTCAATAAAATTCAGAATTGAAACTTTAGTCAATGTCGAAAGTAATTTATTTCGTATTTTTTGGTATAATGTCCCTTAATTCTATATCTATGTCCCCGCTGTAGAGCTCTGCGCTCTTTTCAGGGACTATAAATTTTATTTTCCTAATGTTAACAGTTCTAAATTCTATCTAAAATTTTGTTGTTTTTGTGTGAGGAGAGCTTCGGGAACGTGCAACGGGAAACCGCAGAAAACCATCACATGAATATTACATTTCTAAATTATTTCAATTCCTTTTTGTTTTTTATTTTATAATTTGTCGTTAATCTACGTGTAGTAATACTGAAATTGAAATTGTTCCAAAGTAATGTTTTAATAATTTTTTTCTACGTTCATGCAAAAAACAAAACCGGTTCTTTATTGCACTATGCAATAAAATGTTTATTGCACTCATCTGTCATTCTACATCTGTCATTTGTAATCATGACAAAATAAACGTCAAATCGACGCAATTTTAGAGGCTTTTTATTTTCCACACTTAGTGCCATCGAATAAAAATTTTTTGGTTTTGCATGAACGAAAAAAAATATTGATGCAATCGTGCAAAAAGTTTTATTGCACTCGACGTGTTCAACTCGGCCTGGCGGCCTCGTATTACAACTTCACATCGAGTGCAATAAACACTTATTTTTTGCACACGTTGCAAAAAACAGAACTTTATTGAACTATATTTAGTGGGAAAAGTGGTTCTTTATTGCACTGTGCAATAAAATGTTTATTGCACTCACCCGTCACTCTACATCTGTCATTTGTGATCATGACAAACATAAACGTCAAATCGACGAATTTTTTGTCTATTTTCTGTGATATTGTATTACATTACAAAAAGTGTTTATTGCACTCGTCGGACAACTTCACGTCGAGTGCAATGAACCCTTACTTTTTGCACTTGTTGCATAATAGTTATTTATGCAAGTGCAAAAAGTAAGTGTTTATTGCACTCGACGTGAAGTTGTCCGACGAGGCCGCCAGGCCGAGTTGGACAACACGTCGAGTGCAAAAACACTTTTTGCACGAGTCGCATACAATATTTTTTCTACGTTCAAAAACCAAAAAATGTTTTATTCAGATGGCACTTAGTGTAGGAAAATAAAAAGCGTACTACAATTCCGTCGATTTGACGTTTATGTTTGTCATGATCACAAATGACAGATGTAGAATGACAGATGAGTGCAATTAACATTCTATTGCACAGTGCAATAAAGAACCACTTTTTTCTATATTGCCTGGTCTATTGAAATATACCTTTGATTTTGAATAACCACATAAGAAGTAATGAGGTATTTTCTCATCTGTTGCTAAACTTCAGGAAAAAGTCGTTCAAGACACCAAAAAATTATTCACAAGACATAAATAATATAATGTTAATCTAGTAGACTACTGTTATTTTGATATTTATAAGTTGCTGACACACATCAGTGTATTGAACAATATTTGTGTGTGTATTTGATTTAACTATGGCTCATTTATCTGAAATTCAAATAATATACATTTTGATTATGACAAGAACTCAAAAGGAAGTTTTGAAATGTTTAATAATAAATACCCTGGTCAACACACAGTTTACAGTTAGCAAAATAGAAACTGGACATCTGAAAACTATTCAAAAACCAGGTCAGAATATTTAATTTAATGAGGAAAAAAAGTTAGATGTACTGTTAGCGATTGAGGAAAATCCGCATATGACAAGTAGACAACTTGCCGCCGACAATGATGTAAGTAAATCATCGATATTGAGAGCTTCACATAAAGAAAAATACCATCCTTATAAAGTGCAGTTGGTTCAGGAGTTAAATGAGGATGATCCTGATAGAAGGCAACAATTCTGTGAACTGATGATGGACAGAATGGAAGCAGATTTGCAGTTCATAAGCAAACTCGTTTTTTCTGATAAAGCTATTTTTCATTTAAATGGAACGGTTAATAGACATAACTATAGATATTGGAGCAGATAAAATCCTCATTGGATGTGTGAGACTCACACACAATATCCTAAAAAAGTGAACGCCAACAAATTTATTGGCACTTATTTTTTTGAAGGCCTAGTTAATGGTAAGGTTTATCTAGATAATTTGATCAACTTTTTACAGCCTACATTGAAAAGACTTTTTCCTGATGTTGATGATAGAAATGCAATAAATAGATCAATTTGGTACCAACAAGACGAAGCCCCACTGCATTACAAACGTATTGTTAGAGATTACTTAAACGAAGTTTTTTCCAGTAGGTAGATTGGAAGACGTGGAACGATTGAATGACCGCCTAAATCCCCGGATTTGACTCCTCTCGATAACTTCTCATGGGGTTATTTGAAATCGAAAGTATATTCCAATAGACCAGACAATATTGCAGATTCAAAAGTTAGGATAACGGAAGAAATTACCAACATAGCCCCTGAGGTCCTACAAAATTTTGTACGATAATTCCAAGATCGACTTGCTTATTGTCAAGGAGTGAATGGTGGTCATTTTGATCATTTGATTTATTTGTAAAATAAATTAAAAAATACTTCCTAAACATTATGTGACATTATTTCCTCCATTCTACGTAGAGTATCAAAATTTTACATTTTCAAAATAAATGTTCTCAGTTATGATTGCACCTTAAAATTGCTGAACAAAAATGAAAATTCCTTTCGAACAAGGTGCCACACGACCCACTTTCTCATTTAGAATTTTTGAGAGGGTGCTCATAATTCAGAGGGGGTGCAAGAAGGGGATAATATTTTCATTCTGTAAATTGTCAAATTGACAATAGAAATCGACCTGTTTCAGGTTTCTTCAAACAAATACCTAATAACGCTTAAAATGAATTTAATCCATACCTATGGACAGCTCTGTATAAATAATAGTATGATCATATGGGTATATAATAATAATAAAATCATCGTGGGTGAAATACTCTTGGGCATATACATGTTGACATAGAATTATTTTGAAAGAGGAGATGAGAAGTGGGCATTGTTTTTTTTTGTTCTAGAATATGTTGAATGACATCAAATATTTGATAATGAAATTTTTGAAGATATATGTATTGTATTGTTAGTGAATTGTATAGCATCGGTCCAAAGAAGAAAATGAATCTCTGTGTATGGCTATTGTGAGGGGTGGAGTTTTGATTAGGTAACTTTCAGTAATCACCACTGAATTTTTATATTTGCATGGTAATTCCCATGTATGGTAGCCACTCCAGAGTTCTATAACTTATTGGTGTCAATTGAGGTATCTGAAACTTTATGGCCACTAAGCAGAATCACTTTAAAGGTTTTAGAACTTGAAAGTGGAAAATAAGCGTTGCAGTAACCATCCTGTACCACTTAATATCATATAGAAGTCACAATCACCTTCAATAGAGTCTGATAGGTTCGGTGACATTTCAGTAACTTCATCAAACTTTCAATGTGGCAGGCACTTGATTGTGATATGTGGTGATGGTTGCCACGTTCTTGCTACAGTTCGCATCTAATAAAAGTCACTGCATAGTTACAATTACGTTTAAAATTCACCATCAAGTCACCGTGGATTGGTCCGCGCGATGACGAAAGCTAACCTTAATTTTCTCAAACTATTTTATCGTGGCTTACAAAAAGTTTGTTTTACCTGTTCCATGAAACGTGAATGATATTCATTCAAAATTTAATGGGTTATGCGTTTTCAATAGACAATATTTCTTGATTTTGGAGTGACCGTGGATTGGTCCGCGCGATGACGAAAACTAACCTGACTTTTCTCAAATAATTTTATTGTAGCCTACAAAAAGATTGTTTTACCTGTTACGTCAATCGTGAATGATATTTATTCAAAATAAAATGGGTTAGGTTATGCGTTTTCAATAGACATTTTTTCTTGATTTTGTAGATCGGATCTCTGACTTGTGCGCCCGTTAATATTCATACCTCAATTGTTAATTCAGTTTGCATAAATGCCTTCATTTTCATCATTTGTTAATTGATAATTGTTACTCAATACTTGATCATTGTTAATTGAAGCTGCATGAATTCACCATACTTGCTACATGTCCTTTTTAAACAAATAATGAAAATATCCCGCAACTTCGAGATTATAACTTTGAAGTGGCAGCTTATAATAGCCGCGACGTGTTCGCTACTTTCAAGGGTACAAGACCTATCGCAATTTTTAGGTTATAACTTTGAAGTGGTGAGTCATGGGCCTGCGACGTGGGCGCCACTTTCTAGTGGTGGAAAATATTATGATTTAGCTCCACTGGCCATTTAACGATGAGAAAAACTTCAGAGTGGTATATTCCCAGTTATTACCACTTTACAGTTATATTCTCCAAAACCCGCCAAATATCCAGGAATATGCGGGGTCGCCATTATTAGAGAAATGAACGAAACACTCAATAAAGATTTATTTGACGCCAGTACTGCTTCAGAAGTATTAATTAGTATTGGTTTCAAGTAACCAAGATTGATAAAAAATGTTTGAGGGATTTAAGTACATAATTTCACAAGCGAGTTATTTCCAAAATGATATTTTCCTTAAATAAAGATGAGTATTCAGATGGCGAATGCTCACAATCGAGCTACAACACCCATATTTCACAGTAAACTTTCAATGGTTTTAATTTTATCCCTATCAGAAGTATCCGAATTCAATATACTTTCTTACGTGTTTATATGTTATATATTCTTATACAGAGTGGCCACTTTTTTAATGGGATTGTATTGAAAACTTTTAAACCATAAGAGTTAGAAGGTCGGTCAAATGGAGAAAAAGTTGCATTCATAGAAGCATTGTCAAGCAGTTCAAACAAATCGAGATTATCAGGGCCGGTTATTGAGATATCATAAGAAAAGTAAATTCTGTCATTTTGATTTTTCTTTTTTTCCCACTTTATTTCGAATATTATCGAAAAATATCACAGGAGTTTTTTATTCGACAGTAAATTATCCTCAATTTGACATAATCAGATTTCGTATCCAATGTTTCGTACGCTCTGGGCCACCCTCAACCTCATTTTTTCAATACGGACCTGCATATTTTATTACACTTTTCGAAATAACTTTTGACGCTGAATTCAACGATATATCATACAATGTAATTCAAAGTTGATTTTCAGGTGATTTTGACCTTTGTCCAAATTTCTTTGGGTTCGTAGTATCATAAATTTTATTTTTGAGATATCCCCACAAATGAAAATCTAGCGGATTTAAATCTGGAGATCTGGCAGGTCATGCTACTGGACCTCTTGTTCCAATCCATGAATCGGGAAAAGTTCGATTTAGATAGTCTGTGACTATTCTTGAGTTGTGTGGACCACATCCGTCTTGTTGGAACCATGGACTATTACGCCGATACCGTATGGGAAGATCATCCAACATTTCTTCTATCATTTCTTCATATTTTGCTCCGGTTAGGTTGCCGTCAATAAAATAGGGTCCCAGTAATTTATTATTCAAGAAACCGCACCATATGTTCAAAGAAAAACGATATTGATGTCTAACTTCATGAATTAAGTGAGGATTTTCTGTGGCATAAAAATGTTTGTTCCTTCGATTGAACATGCCAGAATTTGTGAATGTCGTTTCGTCTCCCCAAATGATATTGTGCGCAAAATTGTTGTTATTCCGCACCTTCCGTTGAAACCATTAACAGAATTGCAACCTTCTCTCAGGATCATTGCGATATAGTTTTTGCACGGCTTGGTGTTTATAGTCATGGTATCCGTGTCTCTTGACTATTTTATTAACAGCACTTTTTGATAAATTGCATTCACTGGCCATAGTTCTCGATCCTATTCCTGGATTCATTCGAATTTGGGCCAGAACATTGATGTCATTGATAGGCTCGTTTCGTCGTACATAAGTACCTCTAGGTTTGATGAATTAATTATGTGCAAGTAACGTTCTAGATAAACGTCGAAACATTTTAATATTTGGTGTTGTTCTTTCAGGATATAATTCACCATACCTTTGTTGTGCTTTGAACGAATTTCTATCTAGTTTTATGTACACTTCGTACATATCTTTCTCCTCTTCATTTGTGTATCTTACCATATCGGATAAGTTAAATTGAAATTACTCAGAAAAGTATCCAATGACAAGTTCTTGTGACACAATAATAAACGAAGTGACAAATAATATGACATTTCTTTTCATGTTCTTTTTTATCCACGGCCTACTACTTGAAAATAATACATTCAATAAACCAAGAGTTGTGTGTATGTAAGAAAAAACAAGTCTTTCAACGATATCAATGTTCTGACCCAAATTCAATTGAACCAGAAAAAAAACAAATTCCAGGAATTTAAAAATTAAAAAAAACGAATACAATGATTTTAAATTTAACCAACCTTAAAAATTTCTCAAAATAAAGTTCGATTCTGTAATTTGTTTCAACGGAACAAATGACAAATCCAACAATAATGATTCCTCGCGAGAAGATTGAGAATGTATTGGAAGGTATTCAAGGAGACGAAATAAGCAAATGTATAAGGAGTATGGGTTCCAGAACCGCAAAGTGCATTTTACAAAATGGTGGACATTTCGAACACATACTTCATCAATGTGTATCATTTACTTTCGAATAATCATTTGATTTTTCTTTCATTAAATGATAGTTTCGTTTAATTATTATGAATTAGGTTTTTCACCCCTTGAAATTTGTAAATAATTATTACTTATTTCTTGCTTTGATTCTGTTACGTTCCATTCAGTTGAAGATGAGTAGGTTGATTTTCTTATCGAAATGTATTGCATGTTGTTAATTAAACTAAAGGTACCTAAATGTAATACAGATCCGACCCAAAGAAATTTGGATAAGGGTCAAAATCACCTGAAAATCAACTTTGAATGACATTGTATGATATATCGTTGAATTAAGCGTTAAAAGTTATTTCGAAAAGTGTCATAAAATATGCAGGTCCGTATTGAAAAAAATGAGGTTGAGGGTGGCCCAGAGCGTACGAAACGTTGGATACAAAATCTGATTATGTCAAAATGAGGATAATTTACTGTCGAATAAAAAACTCTCGTGACATTTTTTTATAATATTCGAAATAAAGTGGGAAAAAAAGAAAAATTAAAATGACAGAATTTACTTTTCTTATGATATCTCAATAACCGGCCCTGATAATCTCGATTTGTTTGAACTGCTTGACAATGCTTCTATGAATGCAACTTTTTCTCCATTTGACCGACCTTCTAACTTGAAAGTTACCAATACAATCCCATTAAAAAAGTGGCCACTCTGTATACGACGATCGAATGTTAGCAATGAATCAGGCAAAATGGAAGAATGAGGTACATTTATTATAAAAATATGTTGCAAGACAGGGATAGAATGAATATGGTTCCTCTCAATGTTTTTGCTGTTTCTCTAATTTTTTGACCATTATTTTGTTATTCTCAACATTTCAGAGGATTAGAAATCATTATCTCACGTTTTTGATATTTCAGTATGACAAAATTTCGAAACTGATTTTCACTCATTGAACTCGTTCACATGGTCTTTGGGACAACCAACCGAATCCAGTGAGAATATCGCAGTCACAATGAATATCGCATCCAATCTTTAATCTTCAAACATCGTTTCGCTCTCTGCATAATGGAAGACTCCGGTAGCGCAACAATAATTAGTTAAAGTGAAGTAATTGCAGTCAAGATGGGGAGATGGGGGTTCGTAGAGATTCAATAAGGGGACTAGAAAGGGGGGCCAAGGTTTGCACCACGACTATATATATGTTCAAGAAAATATTAGAATTCAAAGTGTTTTGTTTAGCTATTTGGATAACATGAAGGTAAATACAAATTTGAAAATTATTGTGATGCCTTTTAGTCGTGACTAGTGTGAGCGTTTGATAATTGAATTATCAGTGGGTGCGGGAATTAATTTTTTTGTTTCAATTTCAGGTGTTTGTTTGCCTTTTGGTGGTTGCAGCAGCAGCCAACTTCGCTCAAGGTTAGTGTTTTTAAATTCAAATACAGCTGATAACTGAATGCAGGAATAGATACTACTAGTAATATCACTATTTCTTTCCATTTTTTTGAGTTCTCTATCCTCCTGGAAGTAAAAAATGGCAGTTATCTATTCAAGGAGGGCCAATTACTGATACCTCGATACTTTACTGCGTTTTCGTATTCTGGATTCAAAAACATACAACGAAAATTTCAAACTTGTCAGTTACGTACCGTTTTAAAAAGATTTGTCTAAAATATTTCCCAACAAAAATAATATTGGAAATTATTAATACCAAACAAACTTCCTTTTACCTCCTTCCGGGTATCACTTCTGTTCTCTTTCTTAGATTTTATAGAATAAGTCTGATTTGAACTTGGATGTTACATTCAACGTGATCTATTCATCTAGTTCTACATATTTTTTAAGTAGGTACTTCTATTGGATTTATATTTAGAGAACTATATTATAATCAGTTCAACAAGTTACAGCAAGTTTCTTTCCATATTTTCGGGTCAATCAGTTCATGCCTAAGGATTTTCGTGTTTATTTATTTAATTATTTAATTTATTGTGTAATCTACAGAATAATAATTCCAATGATCGATTACAAACATTTATAATTCCCTTATATTGTAGACATCGCCCTAATAATTCATAACTTATAGCTATACTAACAAAAAATTATTATGATAACGATCACAACAGTAATAATAGCATTGTTATATTGTGGGGTTGGTTTATATATTTTATTCAATATTAAGGGACATATCACTATTCCATGTATGAGTTTATGGATGAAAATTGACGATGATATTTCTCTTCTCTCTTCCAACTTTATGGATTGAAATTCCGTCAATAATTTTATGTAAAGAATGTTGAAAATGTATTCGCCATGTTTTTTGTAATACAAATATCTTTAAAAAAAAATTGCTCTTTCTCGACCTCTTCCTTATAACAGCCTATAAAAAGGCGACCATATTATTACGCAATATTCCAAGATGCTCCTTACGAATGAATTATAGATAATCTGCAATGTTTTATGATTGTTGAACCGGCAGGAATTCCTAATAACAAATCCTAACATTGTATATGCTTTTGTCACCACGCTATTAATATGAAGATCAAATTTGAACTCTTTATCAAAAATTATTCCTAATTCCTTCACATTTTCTTTAACAGGTAATGAAGTTCTGCCCACTTCATATAAGTAATTTGTAATAATTTTTCTCCTAGTGAATTTTACTGTAAAACATTTACCAGTATTAAAAGGAGGTTTTTTCTGTACAACGCCATATATTATCAAGATCTTTCTGCAAACTTTCAGAATAAGAAAAACTGCGAAGTCTCTTCAATATTTCCAAATCACCAACAAACAAATAGCACTCTGAGAACTTAATGGCATCTGGTAATGAATTTATTAAACAAACAAAAAGAAGTGGTCCCAAATTGGATCCTTGTGGTACTCCTGACCTCGTGTTAATATTTCCTGATGTGCATCCCCTAAATACAACGTACTGTTGTCTCCCCTTTAGATATGACACATAAAGATTGATTAATTCTTTTGAAAACCCAAAGATAAAAATTTTTTTTATCAACACATCATGATCTACTATGTCAAACGCTTTACGAAAATCGGTGAACACCACGTCAACTTGCCGTCGGCTGTCGACAATTTCTCCCACTGTTTGCGAAAAACTTATTAAATTTGTAACGGTAGATTTTTTCGTCATGAAACTATGTTGTTCTGGCGATATTGAAGGACTAACGAAGTCATATATTTTTTTGTATAACGCACTTTCAAATATTTTGCGTGGAACGCAAATCAAAGCCACAGGTCTATAATTGACAATTAAATTTTTTTCCAGATTTGAAAATGGAACATATTTTGGTTGTCTTCTAAAGAGAAGGATATTTATTTGTTGCTAAGATGAGATTGAAAATTAATCTCAGTGCGGCCTGTAGAAAATCCGCACATCCTTTGATAATATAAGCGGGTATTTCGTCAGCGCCAAAGATTTTTTTGGTTTCAGAGATCTGATTGTCGATTTTATATCTTCATCTGTGAGAGTTCTGCTGCAAAGGCGGTTCATGGCACCCATCATTGAAATTAAATTCATCTATATTATAATTCGCCTCTGCATCAGCATAGACAGATTCAAAGAACTCAGCGAACGAAAAACTAATTTCCCTATTATTTTCAATTTTCCTTCCATCATAAATCATTGCCCCCGTGTCAGAAGTACACTGGTTTTTTCTTACAGAATGAACATGGTTCCAAAAATTACTAGAGTTTCCTGTAATACCTTTTTCAATTTCATTAATATACTGCCTATGGGCATTCCTTATATCCCTTTTTATTTTTGACCTCAAGTACCTGAATTGTTGTTCATCCAATTCCCTGCCATATTTCCTGAACAATTTTCTATGCAACTCTTTTTTTCTGATGTCTGAAATGATTTTCCGACTGAACCAAGGTGGGTTTGAACGTTTTTTGAATACAGCCATTGGTACACATTGATGGAAAATCTCATATATTTTTTTATAAAATATTTCTAGTATCGCATTGACGTTGCTAGAAATAGTTAACTCGTCATAATTTATGTCTGTGAAACTCGAATATATTGATCAAAATTTGCTTTTTTAAAATTGCACTGTTTATTGTTTTTCCGTTATGCGATTCTTCACATTCAATTTCAACAAGCCCAAATAATGCTGGATGAACTGAATTTTCTTTGACTATTGGACAGTCTCATCTCTCTAGTGTAAATTTTCGGTTCGAGGTTATGTGTTGTCCCAACACGCCGTATATGCCCATGTTTGTGTTGGTATATGTTCGGCTAATCTTCCATTTTTTCCATTTTTAATATTATTCTTGAGTTCAGAATTTCTAATTCTTGGAGGTTTTGACGTTGCTCCCGTGTAACTTGTACCACAACTTCTTGGAACACTATTCAACCTTTATTTGAATTTTATTCTTTGTTTATTGTTTTCGTTTGGTGTCATTTCGATCTCAAGGTATTATGAGTTTTATCTGTTGATATGCATATTCATGAAGTTCCATAAAATCTTATCCAAGTTGTAAATGGAGATTAGCCTTGGGTAATTCCTAAAAAACACTTTGTCTTGGTGTGGAAGGATCTTTGATTTCAGTTCGGTTATTTATTTCAAAATCGATTATTCCATGATGGATTCCCGAGGAACTTGGAGTTTTATTGTGACTCAAGAATGTGTTGTAGAGCTCACCCGATATGCCAATGAGAATCAGGAGATGAAATTCATTCATACATCCATCCAATAATAAAAAAAAAAAACAAATTGGAGAAATAAAAAATATTGGAATTATTCAACTTAAAATAATTATTTTACGGGGCACAATTTTTTTTTTTTTTATAGCTACCATATTTATGCATCACATTATTTTCAAAACTACCACTTTCTTCTGTTTGATACATTCATTTCAGTCAGTCATATTCGGAATAGGCCAAAAACTCGACTAAAAGCGCCAGTGTACTTGCGCTTCGTATACAGGGAGTACCCCTGTGAATGACTGGTGTATAATGCAAATGTATAACGGAATACAGTGAAGAAAAATTCGACGAAAAAAAAAAATATATATATTGGAGTCGTAGGCAAACACTAGATGCAAGATATAGCGTACCACCCTCTGCTTCGAATCCATTTTGTCTGTTTGAATATACATTTAAATATCTGGAATTCCGAATTAATTGTTTGCAGATGTGAAGAGATGGTGTTATTGATCCTTAGGTAGTCGAAATGAAAGCAAAATAATGAACAGTAATCTGTTTTTGTTTTCAGAAAAAAATTGGTCATTTACCTACTAAGTTCAGTACCTACTAAGCATGGGACAAAAGTTTAGATTACCATACGTCAATAAAAATATTCCTCAAAAGATATAATAGTTGACGTTGTACATATAATGAATAATTCTAAAACCAGTTGAAAAAAATGAGAAAAGGAATACGGTTGTTAATATATCAACTAATTTCATAACTCCCAACAATCTTAAAGATAAGGGAGAAATATCCAAAACAGTTTTTGATGATATAAAGGCTACTCAGACCTTTATCAAACAAAACCCTGAATTGATAATAACGAGAGCAGACAAAGGCAATACAACTGTTGTCCTGGACAAAACATAATTTATTGAAAAGGCTAATAGAATGTGTTAACTAAGGACCCTACCGTCAAAATTAAAACAAGAGTAACAGAATAGTGAAATACCTTTTCGAAAATAACTACATTCGTTGAACAATGTGCAAAATATCTCACAACTGAAAATAGTGTATATCCTAAAATGTATTTTCCACTCCAAATACACAAATAAAATACTCCTTTGAGACCAGTTTTCAGTTTTATAGGTTCCCCTATCTATAGGCTGTCTAAATATAAATACTATAACAGGGTTTTGAAAAAAATTAATATCACGTCATTGACTTTTCCGGAGTTTCCAATTTCATTCGGGACAAAACAATTTCTGAAAACAACATACTCATTTCTTCAGATTTAACATCTCTTATCACCAGTTGACATTGCAATAAAAATAATAAAAAATCGTGGGAATAAAATTTCTGAATCCACCCATTTTGCCTAGATACTTTCATCAAAGTTTTTGAATTCTGTATAGATTCAAGTCATTTCAATCACATTGGAATGTTTTACAAAGAGATATATGGTTTAGAAATGGGTAATTGTATGTCAACTATCTGCGCTAATCTCATTATGTCAGAAATACAACAATGCTTAGACAAACTACATTCCCCGGTTCCTTTTTTCGAAAAGTATGTGACAATATTTTCACAGCAATACGTGAAAATATTGAATTCGAAATTCTGGACGTGTTCCAGAGTTTCCACTCAAGATTGAAATTTACTTTAAAGCGAGAAAATTATAATTTTTCAACTTTTCTCGACACAAATGTCATGAAAACTCTTAATAACGTTTTAAAAGTAGATTGGTATCACAAACCAACTTTTTTATTTAAAATTTAAAAACAACTGCTCTCAAAATTTCAAACCCAGATTACCATGAAAAAAACTTGAACAAATCATAAATTTTCTTTTAAAAAACAATTACCCCTTATCACTAAAAGAAGAAATACCCATGATAACAAATCTTCTAACAAAACTAATAATTAGACAATAAAATTTAACAAAATACCGTATGTGAGAAATCTCTCTGGAAGATTTGCAGAAAATGTAAACGAAGAAAATTTCAGAATCGCATTCTCAAAAGACACCATTGGTAGAAAGTTTTTTTCGCGCCAAAAAACAAAAACCTCTATTGATCTACAATGAAACGTGGCTTATGAAATCAACTAATAATTGTACGTTGGTCAAATAGACCCATATTCAAAATAAAGCATATCTGAACACGACAGGGACACAAAAATACTCAACGCCTAAAATCCCACTGCTCTAGTTGAACATACTAGAGAAAATGGTCATACTTTTGTTTTCACAAACCCCATCATCCTTGATAAAAAAACTTCCTAGCGAAATGATAGAAATTCTCTACCAATTCAGCGTCTATACCAGAAGAGACATAGTCCTATTTCATCTTGATGCGTCAGATCTCGAAATGATTTGTTATCATTATTTCTTGACCACATATGTTTTTCTATACGGATATTTTTTGATTTCATCTCAGTATTTTCGTTTTTATCCTACTCGTGTATCTATAATGTATGTTTATGTATTACCTGTTTTTTGCATCAGACTCGGAAAAACAAATTCTTGGTTAGTACCCTTTTTTATATTTTAGTTTACTGGAATTGTTTCAATTCTTGTGGCTCATTGTTTCTAATTGTTCCTTTGCCCATTTATAAACATCAATAACTTACAAAAATGCATGGTTACATAGCCCTGAAGATGCATCTGATAAAATTCGAAACATTGGCGGCAAAACTTAGCAGATCCCCCAACAAACCTTCTGAATACTATAGTAATATGTTTATAACTCATTTGTGTGTCATGCGATGGGTTTAAATTATTAGTTGGGATAATTATCGTTCGACTTCGATGAAAACAAATTGACGAATAATATTATTCTCACAGGAGGAAGATGAATGAATAGACAACCTAACATACATACCTTAAAGGCTATTATCCAAGATCAAATCAATATACCCACAAATCATCGAAAAAATAAAGTATTTGCAAGAAAACCCCATTTGGTTTTGATCGAAAAGTAAAACGACGCATGGAATACTATACCAACTCCTCGCTGTCAAGGTTTATGATCAAATAATGATAATAATAATGAATGCTTTCATGAAAGGTACAGATAACCAGAAACATTTTAGGATTCGACTTCTGAACATGACAGCTCATACGCAGAAATTGGTCTTGTATCCATCCAACAACATTAACACAGATTCATAATTTAAAAAGAGGGTAAAACAAAACAGTAAATGCTCTTATATTTTTTGCAGAAAATCGTTCAATGGATCAATTAATACTAAAACGGATATGTAACACAAAATTTTGAAAAAACATTACAAAGATATGATTCTGAAACTATAAGAATATGTGTACGATTGACAATAAAAAAACTGAATAGGGACTATGATGCCAATTCAGCTTTATTTTATATTATATCTGGGTGTTCGAGTAATTGATGTGGAATACATATCGATTTCCTTTTTTTTACTTTGGAGTACGATATATGAGAAAAAGCCACGGAATATAAAAGTTATGTGTGTTCTGTGTAACATTGCTAGCACTATTTTTCCCAAATCAAATAACCTGATTTATTCCATTTTCTTTTCATACAAACCACAGCTTTTATATTCACTTTCCGTCTCATCTAAAAAAATTGTGCGGTCAATAGCCAGATGCCCAACCCATTTCATTGTGCCATAATGCAAACAAAAGTCCAATTATGCGAATTCGTGTCTTATTGATTATTGTACTCCATCTCTGGAATATAATGAATGACTGCGAGGTCAAGAGATCTAATGAGTTTTAATGTTTTGTCGGATGTTTGTTATATACACAACAGGTTGTTGTGAAATGTTCCTTGGAGCGTAAGAACAATCTCTCATATAATGTAACGATTGCCACATGGCTTGATTAGATTTGGGACATCGTGTTTGGTTTGTCTTCTGCCTGGTGCACTACCGGGTGCGTCATAATGATCTTGTTCCTTTTGAGGAACAATACCGAGTGTTGAGGCGAAAACCACGCTCATACCTCTTTTCTACCCAACATAATATCAAACAATTCTATTAAATTCCCTAATGTTTTCATATGTCAATTATGTTGATATTCACAAATTATACACTGCCTTACAAACTGAACTTAAATAATTTTTACACAATAATTTCAACTGATTTATTTTGATTTTTGAGGTTAAGTACCTATTATTAACCTTACATCACAGTCAAATGATGGAGTGATTATCCATCAATATTGCAATAAAAATAATCAATAAGATCAACAACAATATTATTCAGCATCATTTGAAATAAAATATTATGTGAAGATGATAGAAGGGAATTTTGTGGCATAGTGGACAAATTATTTAATTGAAGAAAAAAAGCATGCTCAAGTGGGAGTCGAACCCACGACCTTATGATCTCTAGCCATACGCTCTAACCAACTGAGCCATTTGAAGTCATAGGAATCGACACACACTCGTGAATCCTTTCCTTCCATAATTTAATGTTCATGTTAGAAATGAATCGAAGATCAAACGTACTTATCAATGGCCGTTGGGATCCGTTACCTGTCACTCTAACATCATCGTCAATAGCACATTCAGGAAGATGATCTCTAACCACTGATAAGATTTAGCCAAATATATGATGTGAAAGTGGAAATATTGTGTCCGAAAGAAATACATGAGAGAAGGTAATTTTGTGGTATAGTGGACAAATTATTAAATTGAAGAAAAAATCATCCTCAAGTGGGAGTCGAACCCACGACCTTATGATCTCTAGCCATACGCTCTAACTTCTAGCTTTTTTTTTCTTTAATTTAATAATTTGTCCACTATGCCACAAAATTCCCTTCATTCATGTATTTCTTTCGGACACAATATTTCCACTTCCACATTATGTAAAGAGATTTTTCCCCGGCGGTTTTATAATATATCAATGAGTCAAATGTTTCTTCAATTATAATGCATTATATACTGATACCACTGAATAATGATCATCCACATTCATTTTGTGGCTAACTTCATAACTGTCTCAACTAAACGCGCCAAAAGAACTTCAACCTAAAAAAAACAGAATTCTCATAAGATCACTCACCTCCTCGTCTACCACAGTCATTTATGTAACCTTTGGAAATGAAAAGTTGAAATTCATCAAGGTAAGAAAACTCATTGACATCCAAATATCCCCACAATTTGAACGCGAAATTAATCTTTCTGAATATATGTAGGGGGAAAGTTTTTGTAGTAGATCATGTGAGAATTGAGAAGTCTGGTATGACGAATCCAGAATATTTCAGAATTCTATGATGGTTCTAAAAATATTTTTGAGAATGTGCCTCTTAACATTTGCCTTTACCCTTTTTATTTCCGAAACTAGCTAAAATAGTGAAAGGAATAGGGTTTCTAGAAATATATAGAAGTTCACAGGAAAACTGGAGTGATGATTTACGGTCTCATAAATTTCAAGATGGTGTTTTTGTGCAACATGGGTCATTGAAAAGGACTAAAAATTCCTTTTATATCATATCCATTGTCAGGAAAGTCAATCAATGAATTATTCCATAAACTTAAAAAAATCGTCCATATAACAACTTTTATTTTGAGAACAAGTGTCAAGTTAGTGATGCCATACTCCTTAATGATAATGAGTTGTGTACTTCATTTGAGAAGTATCAAGGTTTTTCAATTTTCTATTCGGGTATTATAGATTTGTGATTATCAGGATCACACGTAAAATATCACAAACTAAATAATCTAGATTTAGCATCCTTCAGTTTTCTAAGTGGATATTCATCGCAAAAAATGTAGTCTAATCTAAAATTCTTCAAGACCATTGTCGACATTTTCGTAAATATGTCCAATTTCATCTCTAATTCTTTTTCTCCAATCTATTGACATCCTCCTTTGCTTTCAAAAATCAAAAGGTGTTGAATCTGGAAACCCTACTGGCCATTCTATTGGACTTCTTCCATCAATCGATCCCTTATTTCAGAAAAATTATACCATTTGGTATAACACGATTATTTTCGTCAGGGTAGATCAGATAAAATGTGGAATCAAATCACTTTGTTGACTCTATATATATCTTGATCTGTTAAGTCCTAGTATTTTCTGTTGACTGTGCAATTCAGAAAGAACGTAGCTGCATCCAAAACAAGGATCTGACGATGAATGCTTACTTTATATCACAAAATGTTCCCCAGTTAGATTTATCCTCGTTCAGCTTTTGAGCTGTATTTTGATATTTTTTAGGTACCAAACTCTGGCTTATTCCAACTGTTTGAACAATCTTCGAGAGGCATTGTGAGACATTAACACAAATGTCCATTTTAATTTCTTTTATCATATTTCAAGACATCTAGTTTGTTGGAATATCCCATTAATGTCCAGTTTCCAGAAATTGTCATTCAAATTGCCCTATGGTTGAATTGCTGACTATTCGATGTGGGTACTTTTTATAGAAGGAATTGCATAGTTGAGTTCTTGTTCTGACTCCAACTCCAATTGAAACCGAAATCTCCCTCCCATGTGTTGAATATGCTATTACAACGCTTTCTTATGTAGGTCAACTCAATATTTCTGCAACTAAAAAGGAAATACGTTTCTGAAAAATAATATTTTTCTGAAATATTTCCAATCAGATTCAAATTCAGCTCATCAACACCCTCAACAAATTGAAGAATTCCAATCTAAGCTGAGAAATTGTAGAAAATGTTGAGTGGGGAATATGAACATCTTTGGGCGGAAAGCATTTCACATGTGATTTTAAGAGAACGTGAATATTCCTTCCTGTCATCCATTCAAACCATCATAAACCTTGGTGATTTTTCTGATTCGGAGGATTGGTTGAGGGTAGAAATGCTATTCATTTTCAACGCATATCGGATTTTTTTGTTTTGTTTCTCTCTTTCTCTCTCTTTTTCCAATTTTCAATAATGTTTTGTCTCCTTTTTAGCAGTTTAGTTTTTGAAAAAAATTTTTTGAAGTATTGGAAATCATTTTATAACCTTCAGAACAGTAATGCTTGTTATATTTTATTTTGTTTCGATTCTATACTTTCCTGATCCTTTTTATTTCTTGTGATGCAAAATCGAAACAACAAATTATTGAAAATTCAGTTCCTTTACGTTTGTTTTTATTTTTTCGACCCATACATCTGACTTGGGAAAACATATTCAAACAAAAATACGCAGAATTATATTTCGAGTAAAAGAAAAATTCTCTGCCTATGGTCGGCATGTAAGATCAAACCGGAAAATCCTATTATCGATGGCCCAGAATGAAAACCTCGTATCTCAAAAAATAACTTGAATAACTTTTATACGTTATTAGATGGATAAGCTCGTATCTTTAAACATTTGATGGTATTATGCATACTTATTATAAAATATAACAAATATAGGGACTGACTTCTGAGTCAGTATCATTACTTTTGAATAACTGGTACGTTTTTTGCTTCTCCTGTAAAGTTTGCATTTTTTGAGTTACGTGGTTATCAATCTAGGCCTTTTATCTTCTTCTATGCTCATGGTGGGCTGCTTCTGGATTTTCGATTTCTCTGACGAAACTCAGCAGTTTCCTCAGCTGAATCTCTTTGACATCTTCTGGGTTCAGAATTATGCTACCCAGGTTGATCTCCCTCTGGTGCACCAGAGCGGGGCACTCAGTAAGGATGTGGGACGATGTTTCGTCATCTTCCAGGCACCATCTGCATGAGGGATCATGTGTGATCCCGATGAGTTCCATGTGCCTGTTCAGGAGATTGTGTCCCGTTAGGAGCCCAGTCACAGTCCTGATATCCTGATAACTCCGAGGTGTTTCGTCGACCCTTTGTACGGAAGCTTTCTTCCTGAGATTCTAGGCCATCGTTATGTTTCTTTTGTTTTTTTCAGCTCTTCCAACCGACTTTGCAAACATGTTATTTGCTCCCAGTGTTTTCGTGTTCTACAACCACATCCATATAATTTCCAAGGCCTTTATAACAAAATAATCAATATAGGATAATTTCCCCTTATATTTTTTGAAAGGGTTTACTCCTCAAGTAGCATTTTTTAACTGGTTTCTGTTAAACAGGGTTTCGATACTTTTCTATAGTTACTATTGAGGTTATATTAAAAATTACTAACTCTTGATCAATCATTCATTTCCAGCTGGGTATCTCAGTAGCGGAGGTGGGGGCGGCTATGGAGGTGGCGGCGGTGGTGGTGGCTGGAAATCCAGTGGAGGCGGTGGTGGCTGGCAGTTAGGAGGTAGCGGAGGTGGCTGGCAGTCCGGAGGAGGTGGCGGCGGCTGGCAGTCCGGAGGCAGTGGCTGGAAATCCGGCGGTGGAGGAGGAGGTTGGCAATCCGGAGGAGGCGGATGGAAATCTGGAGGAGGCGGCGGATATGGAGGAGGTGGTGGATTTGGAGGTGGCAGCACCGTAAAAATCATTAAAGTGATCGTACCAAGCGGCGGCGGTGGATACGGAGGCGGCGGTGGCGGAGGATACGGAGGTGGTAGTGGATGGAAATCTGGCGGAGGTGGCGGTGGATGGCAATCTGGAGGTAGCGGATGGCAATCCGGTGGAAGTGGATGGCAATCAGGAGGAGGAGGTGGATGATGGCAATCTGGAGGAGGAGGTGGTGGATGGAAATCTAGTGAGTCTCAGTATATTTGTAAGAAAGATATATTCCACTGAAAGGGTTCAATTCGGATAGGTTTTGAATTTTGACCATGACTGGGGTCTTTTGGTTATTTTATTGTTCAAATACCTTCAAAAACAAATGTTGACTCTGTTCAGTGGAGAAACGTGATGATCACGTGATTACCATGTGAATTCGAAAATTCTGGACAATGCCTCTCTCAGTCATTTTTCTGTCACGCCATTGGCCACGTTTATACCGTGTCTTGGTATGCAGACTAATGATTATATTCCAACCAAATTCTGTTAGTCAGTGTGGTATGAACTGTGCACTTGGTCAAGTTACTAGCTTGGTTTGGTACCGAAATTTGTTGTGTACCAGACTATAATACTGAGTTGACTAAGATTGTGTGAACAATATGATGAATTTTTCCAACCATTACTGTAAATTTTGGTTTGAAAGATTGCTAAGCGTTCTGTTGTGGTTATCGCACTGGCTGAATGATTCGAATGAAAACAATAGCCATAAAAAAGAGAGCGAGAAAGAGTTAGTGAAAAATATGCTTTGTGATTCCTAACCTTAATTTCCGCTGACAAATTCCTTGACAATCATGCAAACATGAATTTGATACGTGATGAGCAATATGTTCGTTTTCCAAATATTCTCTATTTCATACCCTTGGTATATAGCTGATGTTAGTACATAATCATCATTACCAAGAAATAGTTCAGGAGTACCACTAGCTACCAGCTAGCTTTTTGGATTAAGTACTATGATTGGAATGTTTAGTGTCCGAAGTTTGGTGATGGCATTATTGTACACTTCAATCGAAATAAAATAAATCGAAAAAAACTTTATTTATGGTTTGCAAATCCCACGTTGCAACAGAAAACTTCCAATGCAGTTGTTGATCTCTTTCTCAAAATACCTGGAAGTCAGAGATGAATAATATCATTTGAAGTTTAACCCTAGTCTTAATTGCTACTCTTCAGAAGTGTAAAACAATTTCAAACCCTATTGTTTTAATTACTTTTTTTTTGCAGGTGGTGGATGGTGATGAACAACAGCATCATCGTGAAAAATCATTGATCACACAAAAAACTCGAAAATAAAAAACTTCCATCTTATGCACTTCACCATTATGAGCCTGCTCTTTCTTATCTGTACATATTATGTAAATTATTTCAATTTTTGTGAATAGTTTTGTAAAATATTCTCTTAATAAAAAATAAAACCACATTCTGTTTACATTTTCATATCATATGGTTGATGGTGGACGACAGGGGGTATACAATGAAAATACTGGTACTCCACTCAAATACTTGATCCCGTGGGGGTGGTTGGCATTCGAAGTTGGTGTTGGTTTCAATCTTATTGTGGAAATATAACATAGCTGCTTGATGCATCCAAACAGGAGCAGACTCTTTCACGCTTCCACCAAAGTAGTACGTTCCTCAGGATTCTAAATTGTATTTGTATAGGATGGCCTATCCTGATTATTTTATCATCCAGTTGTGACGTCAGCGTGGGTTCTAGGATGACATATCATTGAATTTGAAATATACATTTAATACTCCCACTACGTTCTTCAGGATAAAAAATTGAAGAGTGATGAAGCATAAAGCTCAAAGTCTAGAAAAAAAAAACTCCAAGCTTGTTTTGATTTAGTTAATGAGTTCACCAAATTATTTTGTTGTAGTGAAAAAATAACCCATTTTTCATTGGAGAGTAATAGACCACATTACCTGATATCAAGCAATCTTCGAGTGACTTTCTGAATGACCTCCACAAAACAAAAGATCCACTCTTCCTAGGACCAGTGAATCACGAAGAGAAAAACGCTGCCATAAATAAATTGAAAAATTCAAACTGTTTTGATATACATTGTTTAAACAGTGAAATCATAAAGGGCACAGCGACCATGTTGATTGAACCCCTAGTAACCCTGATCAATCTATGTTTCCTCCATGGAATCTTTCCTGACAATCTAAAAATTACTAAGGTACTTTCAATATATAAAAAAGGAGACCCTGATTTGGCCACAAATTTATATTTCTTTATTTATTTATAATCCCGATTATCAGTAAGATTATTGAAATAATCCTGAAGGAACGTTTGTTGCTCTTTTTTAATAAACATAATACTCTTTACAAAGGGCAGTTTGGTTTTTGACCAAACTGCTCCACGATTCAGGCTATCAGCCGCAATGTTGCGAACATAGTCGAGGGTCTTGAAAATGGCAAACATACGGAAATCACCTTATGCGACCTATCCAAGGCCTTCGACTGTGTATCGCATGATAAACTATCAGAAAAATTAAACTTCTACAGTGTGCGGGGGGGTACCTATGAAACGTATAAAATCCTATCCCAATAACAGAATTCAGTGTGTAGCCATCGAGAACAATTTCTCTGAATTCCAGAACAGAAGCCACGGAGCCCCGCAGGGAAGTGTACTGGGACCACTGTTGTTTCTTATCTACCTCAACGATATTTTTTACTATATGTCCCCCTCTGCATGTATTTGTTTTGCAGGTGACACAACCTTAATCGAAACACATTGCAACCCTATCACACTCAACAATTTTACTGAGCAAGCCAAAAACAAGGCTCATATTTGGTTTAAATAATCTTAAACTAAATCAAGAAAAAACCCACAGAAATGTCTTCTCTGCAAACAACTATTTTACCTCGAATAACTCAGTCAACCTGTTGGGTATTGTGCTGGACGACAGGTTAAAATGGAGTGCCCACATTGATCATTTATGCAAAAAACTCTCCACCCAATTATTACTAAACTAAACAAAATTTTGAGCATTCCAATATTAATAACTTCCTACAATTCTCTCTTTCACTCGCACCTCAACTATGGTTCTATTCTCTGAGGCAACTCAACAAACTCAATTGGAGTATTCAGACTCCAAAAAAAAATACATAGATGGTGCAACGTCCTATGGGTAACCTTCCACAGTCTGAAAATGAAAATATAATCAGGAAAATCTATACAAGTGTAGAAAAGGCAAACTGATTAGTTATAATAATATAATGATATTTATTTTCATTTAAGTTACAGGCATGGACATGAATGATGGAAAAAAAAATGAAAATAAATCGGAGATATCCCACGAAGAAAACTTGTTGTGGGCATTCCTAACCTTTATATTAATATCTTGCCAATGAATCGAATCAAATGAATGAATACATGCTGAATGAATGAAGTGAGTATGAAATATACAAATATATGAATTAAAAACATGTAAAATAAGTAAATCCAAACATGTAAAATGAGTAAATGTAAAGATGTTAAATGTTAAAGATGTGAAAATATAAAAATTTGAATTGGAAAATGTACAAATGCAAAAATGTAAAGATGTAAAAATATAAAAATATAAAAATATAAAAATGTAAAATTGTTAAAATGTAAAAATTTAAAAATGTTAAAATGTAAGAATGTAATAATGAAAAATTTTAAAATTGTGTAAATGTAAAAATGTATAGATACAAAATGCCACTACTATAAATAAATATGAAGTAATCCAATAATAATTGAAAATCAATAAATATACAATAAAATACAATAACAAAGTAAAATACAGAAGATACAATAAACTATGTGAAAGAGAAATCATGAAAAATAATTAACAAAAATTTTGATTGCTACCACATAATACCATAATACGGAAATATTCATAATTTTCACCATGTTTTCTATAGACAAATCTTGCAACCAAACTTTATTTTTTTTTTGTAAAGAGAAGTATTATCTCTGATGGTCTGTGGAACCTGACAAAAAACAGTTTTGGGGCTGTGTAGTAGAATGACTTCTGACCAATCGTTTTTGCAGTCTTTTCTATAAAAAATTCCTTCTTTTGTTTGTGTCTTGTGTTATGTTCATGTTTTATGTATTTTAATTCTTTTCTATTTTTATATTGTAAACAGAGAATCTTATAAAAATAAAGTTTTTTCAGTTCGAGAATAGGTATCTCTTTGAATAGTTTTTCTGTAGGATATGTACGTTCTTTATTGTAGATAATCTTCAAAAAGTATTTCTGCATTACTTGCAATTGTTCTATATGACAGTTGTACACACCTCCCCAGGCATTCCTTTTAATATGAGATTCTTCTAAGTGAATGGTATAAAATTTTAAGTTCATGTATTTTGAGAAATTTTTTAAGATGCTTGAATGTGTACAGTATTGATCTTAGCTTTTTCAAAAGTTTATTCATGTGGATGTCCCATTCAAGGTGGTTATCAATTTCGATTCCAAGGTATGTAGCATACTTCACACATTGGATTGAATAAGTTGAATTTCCATCTTTTAATGTAATCTGATCAATATCGGGTTGGTTAGATTTATTGCAAGAAAGCGTTATACACTTTGTTTTTTCCAAGTTCAGTGTTAGATCCATTTCGCTAAACCAATTTTAAATTTTTTTTCTTAAGCAAAAACTATATAGAGAAGTATTGAATTTTTTAAGAATTTTTTTGATAGGCAAACTCAGAAAACGGCAAGTTATTGACAAATTGAATCATTTTTCTATAGGAAATATAATTTGGTGAACGCAATAACTTATCGGGGTGAACTAATCAGTTTGCCCTTTCTACACTTGTATAGATTTTCCTGATTATATTTTCATTTTCAGACTGTGGAAGGTTACCCAAAAAACATGTCAAGAAACGTTGTTCCTCCACAAAAAAACACATTCATTCAATAATAAAACCCTCTTGAAGGGAATGTTTAATACAACGTTATGTTGTTCCAAAACTTGTAAACATTTGTATATATACATATATATATATATATGTATATATATATATATATATATATATATATATATATATATATATATAATTCTGTCCTGTTTATTCTATTTGTAATGACTATTTTTATTACTTGTAATTTTAACTATTGTAACTTGACATGCTACAAACATATAATTTTATGTAACGTGGTTTAATAAATTATATTCTATTATACTAAATTATATTCTATACCCTTTCAAATTTTGCTATTTCTAGCCAAAACGTGGAGAGATGTATCATTTATGTTACAGAACGCATTACTGGTTTCAGAATGTTTGTAATACCAATTCAAATGACAGATGGGCAGCGTTATTATTTAACCGACGAGAAAAAGGAGGAGGTTTTCTAGTAAACGTGTATATATATTTTTTTATGTATGTATCGTCCGATTTTGATGATTTTTCATTCAGTGGATAGGGTATACCTCGAAGTTCGTCCCATTTGGAATGAAAAAAATCCACTTTACTAAGGATAGGAAAATGGGGGATGATTTTTGGTTCACCCACTGAATTTTTACTTCTTAACCGATTCTACCACGTATAACTTTGTACTGGGTTATCCGATTCAGATGATTCTTTTTTACTGAATAGGGTATTCTTGTAAGTTGGTCCACAGGTAGAAAAATAGGGGATGATTTATTGGTGAACCGATTCTGTTGAAACTTGACACACATATGTAGTTCTGATGATACTACAACATAATGGAGGCCCGGAATCAATCTGATGGAGACGGAAGACAGTCGAGGAATCTCCTCAACGGTTCACAGCAGCTACCTCGTGTTTGGGGTAATATGTACATATATCCTGACTAACTGACTCACTGATTGACTGATATTTTTTTTGATATTCCATCCTTTAAGTAGTGACAAGGTGGGTGAGAAGGAGGGTGGAAGTGAAAGTACAGTTGGTTTTGAAATTAGAGTCATGGAAATTAGGATTTGGGCTCTTCTTCACTAATAAAGATAAGTGTGTTCCAGGGTTTTTGAGTATTCCACCCTAAAGCTATGTCTAGTTATTTTCGAAGTTAGGATCAATGAACATTGGTATTTGGGGGGTCTTTGTTACAAGTGAAAAAAACCTGTTTCGGTGTTTTTGGAAATCCAACCCCTAAAGGGATGAAATGGGGGTTGAATTGGGATTGGAAGTTTGTATAGGAATTCCTTTAGTTTTCAAGTTGGTGTCATAAAAATTGATATTTGAAATCTTTGTTACAAATAGGAGAAATATATTTTTCATCGTTTTTAGAAATTCGACCCCTGAAGGGGTTAAATGGAGGGTTAAAATTTGTATGGGGGTTCCGTTAGTTTTCAAGCACTATATACGTAACAACAAGTGTGCCCTCACTTGTGAGCCCATTCGGGTAGCTGTCTCGCTGATATTGACTTCGAGAAAGCTCGGCAATTTCCGGCGAAGGGACGCACGCCAGGCACCCTGCTGTATCATTTTACGCTTTTCGTAATTAATTTGTTGTTTGTTTGGCGCTGACTCAAAAATTAGTTATTACATTAGTTTAGGAGCTTAGTTATTAAGACTGAAAAGGTTCATTTATCTTTTCATCGGTTTGATTTTTTGTTGAAAAGTTTTCATTTGAATAAAATAATCAGTAATGGACGCAGGTTGCGTGATGTGATCGAATAAAAATCGCTCTGTGAATTTATCAGTAATCGATCCGGTGTGCTAGAGATGATAGTAATTTAAATTGCAAATTAGCTAAAGTTCACTCAATAAATCAGTGGTTATGAAATTCCCAAAGAGATTCATTAGTATTCATGTCATCCATTGCGAATTCAGTGAAAATGTTCAGAATATTTATAGGCTTGAACTCGATGGATTTGGATAAGTTCCAAGGCACGGATTAATCCAAGTGATTTATAAATAATAATGAAACACGATGAATGAAGTGGGGTGCACGAATGTAATTTACTTGTGGAAGCTTTTTCGCAAACAAAAATAGAAATGTTGATGAACTCAAATATGGTATTCAACTGATTTGTTCGAATATATGAACAGGATGTTCACAAAATCAGATGTGGAATCATCTGCGACTGTAAGACAAACTTCAGTCACTATCTTCCATCGTTCATATTTTCGAAAAAATAAATCTATCATACCCCATGACAGGTTTTGATGTGTCACTCCAAAAGGAATGTTTCAACATTTTTCCATCTTTGCAAAGTGAGATTGCTTCTAGAAGGTGTTCCCCATTTCTTCCGGTCTTCCTGATGATCGTGGAAAAATGTAATGAATGCGATGCCTTTCTTGCATCGATGTTACAAATGATTTCTGATGAGTACTCTCTTTTGAAAAACATTCTTCTCTGCCTCATTCATCTATATGAATTCCTAATTAAAACTTGAATGGAAAATCAAATAACTATGTGAATTGTTGGGGTTATTTTCTCTCTTTCGATTTTACAGAATATTAAACACTCGCTAATGATGAATGAATGTATTAAGCGGACTGTATAACCTCAAAAGTAACTCAAAGAAACATTGTTTGACAATACCTCAAAGTATTTGACATGGTATGACAATAATAATGCCAAATCTCTCCCCGCCCTTCACACTTGTAATTGTTTAGACATTAGAGAGTCAGTTTGTTCACCATAGGCGGAACACTCATGGGTATAATAAGAAAGTCATTCAACATTGCCGCCTCCGTTGAAACAAAAAAATGTAATGAAATCGTTCACGTGGTGTTGATAGGAAGTTTGCACAGTTTGTTAATAGCTCGTTCAACTTCACCATTTTGAGTTTTTATGGAGACCACTCGCACCAAATTGTCTGTACCAAAATAAAGTTTAAGAATTCGTCCTGAAGGCCAACTTTAAAGTCACCAATTTGACCAGTTTTCCACTTGAATCGTTGTGTGAAGTTGATAAATACTCGTTACTCCAGCGCTTCCAGAAATGTTGTATTTTTTGTTGAAGTTGTTGAAAATGGGTTAATCTATTTGAAGGCACATCTTGAAGGTCCAGTTGTGGTACAGAAGTGGGTATATCTCCGATAAGGAAATGACTTGGGATTAAGGGAATAAGGTCACAAGGATCATCGGATAAGGAGTCAAAGGTCTGGAGTTCAATATAACCTCAATCTGAACAAAAACAGTATTCAAACCCTCATAAGTGAGATGAGCATCCCCGACAATTCTCTCCAAATGGTGCTTGGCCGACTTGACTGCAGCTTCCCATATACCACCCATGTGTGGAGACCCAGGAGGAGTTAAATGCCATTTAATGTTATTATCAATTAAAAAACTATTTAATCAATTGTCAGAGGCCGCTGACGAGATGACATCACTGATTTCGCGTAATTCGTTATGAGCTCCACGAAAATTTGTTGCATTATCAGAATATACATTTTTGCAAACACCTCTGCGAGATATAAATCTTTTGGGAGCGTTGAAAAAAGAATCTGTCGACAAATAACCAGCCAGCTTCAAATGCACAGCCCTGGTTGCCATACAAACGAATAAACAAAGATAACATTTAATTATTTTCCTATTGCGCGTTTTACCATCCAGCAGGTTCTACACGGTGGACTGGCAAGTCCCCCATTTTTTGATTGATGATCTGTGGTTTAACCCTAAAACAGGTCATGCATTGATGCAGTATTTTTCTAATTGTGCCGCGTGTCTTCTTCTGATTGTGCCGCGTGACTTCAATATCCAATATTTCAGTCTCAACTGATACAAAGTATGCTGCGAACCGGAATGAAAATTCTTTATATGCTCATCTATGATAATAAGTCTTGCTACCGGATGATTATTAGAGATGATAACAGGATGTTTTTGGCCATAAGAAACATTGGAATTAGATATTCTTCCGCCTACACGCAAGAGACCATCAGCATCAATGAACGGACTGAGAGATATGAATTTACTTGTACTGGCTAGATCTTTACCCTTGCATAATTTTCAAAGTTCATCAGAAAATTCCTGCATTTGCTTCGATTTCAAAAGTGTAATGAATGCTTGAGAAATTTCCTCACTGGTTAACAGACCGTCCTGACGGTTACCCTTATTCAATGTATTATTTTTGACTCTCAAAAGATAAGCCGTTACTCGTTTTAATTTTTCGAGTGAAGAAAATCTGCTACTAAGATCTCCGCAATGAGTTTCGGTTAAAAGATTTACCACCTTAGGAGTTTTATATTTGGGAAGATATTGAACATTTTCTGAATCATTAGATGTATCTAATATTTTTGTGTTATTGCTTACCCACTTTCTCAGTTGAAATCCACCTTGCGCTAATATTTTACTGATTTCACATAGCATTTTATTTTTTTTTCTTCATGTTCTGGTTCCCACGAAAAGGGATATCCTGTAATGTTCAGAGAACATCGTGGGAACCTAGGGAAAGAAGGTAGGAGTTGGTGTTCTTCTTAAATTTCTGGAGGTTGTATGCCTCGGGGAACACCTCCCTAGGCAATGAGTTCCAAAGCCTCGCTGTTCGTTGGATGAACGAGTCTTTGGAAAGTGATGTTCTGCAGGTCTCCAAAGTGACCACGAAGGAGTGTGATGACTGAACTTGACGGGTTAGTCTCGAAGAGACTGCCAAAGCAGGAACGATTGTTGATATTTCAGAAGAGCATCGCCCATGAAAATATCTATAAAATAGAGACAAATCGCCAACTTTTCTACGGTGTTCCAGACAAGTGAGCGAGTTTGTAAGCGAGGCATCACCGACGAGACGAATTGCCCTTTTTTGGACAAAATCCAATAGCCTCAGGATATGTTTAGGTGCCGCGCTCCAAATATGGGAACAGTATTCCAGGACAGGTCGGATCTGTGCCTTATAGATCATAAGCAGCTGAGTGGGGGAGAAATAGCTCTTGGCACGAAACAAAAAACCAAGTTTTTGGGATGCACTTTTGGCAATGGACCTCACGTGATTTTCCCAGGAAAGGTTATTGCTGATAGTAATACCAAGCATCGATATGGATGACTTCAGACAAAGTTATGTTAGGCACAGTGAGATCGGCTTTTCTAGAGAAAAGACATGCTTGTGTTTTGTTTGCATTGAATTCTACCAAGTTATTAGATCCCCACTCGAGAATTGTTGCTAAGTCCATATTTATATTATTAACATTTCTTCCTCGTTCATTTCTGGTTTCACGGGCTGATATAGGGGCCCTGGAAGAGAAAGCGGTATGGAGGGTACTATCATCGGCAAAGCTGTGTACTGGACATGAAGTTGCTTTCAACAGGTCGTTGATGTGAAGTAGAAATAGTGTTGGTGCGAGAATAGATCCTTGCGGAACACCAGCATTTATGAGTAGAGTGTCAGATGAAACTCCATCGACCACTACATGGAGAGACCTGTTTGAGAGAAAACTAGCAAGCAGAGAACACAGCTGAGGGGGCAAGCCATAAGACGGAAGCTTGGCGAGGAGTCCCTGGTGCCAAACTCGATCGAACGCCTTGGAGATATCTAATGCCACAGCTAAAGTTTCTCCATACTTTCAATAGATAGCTGCCATATATGTGAGACGTAAGCGAGCAGGTCACCAGTTGATCTCTGATGGCGGAAGCCATATTGCCTATCGTTGACAATTCCTGAGTCTTCCAGATATTTCATGAGCTCGATGTTGATGGCTTTTTCCATGACCTTTGAAATAATAGATAGCAGTGCGATAGGTCTGTAGTTGCTAGGTAGGGCCTTTTGCCTTTTTAGGAGTGGCTGTACTCTTGCAATTTTCCAATTGGACGGAAATACCCCCAAATTGTAAGAGTGGTTGAACAACTTGCAAAGAACAGGTGTTAGTTCGGGGGCACATTTCTTGAGAACAATCGGCGGGATTCCGTCAGATCCACAGGCTTTGTTGGTGTTGAGACCCAGCAAAATCTTTCTGATAGTACGTTGGCGAAAGGTGATCTCGGGCATGTGACTGTCAATAGGTGTAATGTTCGGGGGTTGTTTTCTTGATGAATCCAGAGTGGAATTTCCAGCAAATAGGTGCGCAAAGATATTGGCTTTTTACTGGGCAGTCGTTGCTAGTGTTCCATCTTCTTTGGTTAGAGGAGGAAATGAGCTGGAAGTGAAGTTTCTTCCCACAGCTTTGGCGAAAGACCAAAATGAACGGGATCCGTTAGGACATTCAGCAAGTTTTGATCTTATTTTGGCATTGTGGGCATCTTTTGAGCATTCTATTGTCTCTTTGCATATGCCTCTAGCCTCGACATATGCTGCTCTGGTCTCAGGGCCCGGATTTTTTAGCCATCGATGGTATGCTGCCTGTTTGGAAGCCACAGCTCTAGAGCAGTTTCTGTTGAACCAGGTCTTATCGGATGATGTTCTTCTGTCGGTATTCGGTATGTAGGTTTGCATCCCCAACATGATGATTTCAGAAATTGTCTCAGCACATCGTGTTGGATCTACTGAAGAGAAACAAACTCTTCCCATGGAAACTGTTTCAGTGATAGAATTACTACCTGTTATGAGATCATCCATATAAAAGTCTCCAATTATAATCTTACTTGCAATGGGATATTCATTTTCATTTTGTAAAGCTAATTCTCGCAAACAACGCGTGGCAATAAAACTTGAAGGAGATTCACCATAGGTTACCGCATTGAGTTGATAATCCCGAATCTCTTGATCAGCTGATTCGCGCCAGACAATGCGCTGCATATCTCGTTGACGTTCGGTCACTGAAATTTGTCTGTACATTTGAGCTATGTCTCCTATTATAACAAAACGAAGTTCGTCTTGCATAACCGGCCCAGTTAATAACACGTCATTTAACGAAAGGTCCTGATCTGTTTTCGCGGAAGCATCGAATACTACGCGTAATTTGGTGGTAGAGCTCATCCAAAGAGAGTAAACTGAATACTCTCTTTGAAGCTCATCCAGTATTGAGACGACCTGTTGGTAGGTAGAGAGGGGGAAAACACGAGTGGACACGATTTGCTGTGCTACGGCGCATCTTCACCAGTGTCTTGGCATGCAGCGTTTGAAAGGTTAGGTTTGTTTAATTAATAAATAGGTTGTGCAGTTATTCATTCAACTTTGCAATAGTTCACTCGTTACCTTGCCAAAATGCCCAGTGGTAAGTACTATTCAGTAGCGGTAAAAGAAATAGGAGTGTTAGGAAAGTTATAGGAGTGTAAGTTCTCTACGTCTCGTGAATTGCCTATACCAAATAATTTTGTACGCCTATGGAATTTCTATTGATAGCCATAGTTAGACAATGGTTCGTGTATCTTCGATAAAAATTGATTGTTAGGTGGGGGAAGGCCAAAGTGGTCGTTTCAATACTGGATGAGCTCTAGTACTGGATTCTTTCAATACCCCTGCAAGTAGTATACCGGGTGTGTCGCTGTGTAACTTTCAGTCGACCTATTTATCGAATCGATATTTGTCATATGACCCATGTTCTCATATTCTCGCATAAATTCCATATACCTTAGTTTCAACTCGGAATTGTAACAAAATCTTTTTTCTAATGACTCGAATCGTTTAACTGCGAGATCTCTGGAATTTCCAAAATTATCGGGTACATTTTTCGTAGGCAATTCAATAATAAAACGACCGGTGTCATCGCGTCGCGTTCTTTCTGTGAAAATTCTTTCACATTCACGTTCTTCGTCGGTCCACTTGGGTTTATCAGTCAAGTCTTCGATGCGCCAAAACTTCTCTAGTTGAGCACTCAATTTATCGGTAGCTACATGACAAGAAGACTGTGAAATTTTCGGATCAGTTGCATATATAGGACCCGATATAAGCCATTCAAGCTTGGTTTTTTGAATAATAGGTTTATTCGGACCGTTGTTAATTTGGCCTATACTCAGGAGTTGCCAAAAAATACCTGCTCCAAGTAATATATCTATCTGATTTGGACTGTTGAAATGTGGATCAGCTAAAGTTATATTATGAGGAATTCCTAATTCTGACACGTCAATGGAAGTGTTTGTAATATTTCACGTAATTTTATCTATAATAAAAAATGATAAATCCTTTTTGTAATTATTGTGTAGGGACATGATTGTTGCTGACGTCCTCCCTGCAATTTTCGTGGAAGTTGAACCTATACCTGTCACCGGAATATTGACCCTTTTGATTAGTAGCCCAAGTTTTTCAGCTAGGTTTCTGCTAATAAAATGAGATTGTGAGGCATTATCAAGTAATGCACGACACTGCATTTTATTGCCTTGTTCATCAAGGATAAAAATAATAGCTGTCGATAAAATGATTTGTAATTCAGGCTTATTAGGCATATGACCAGTGAATGCCGCTCGTACTTGTTCGTCATGTTTATCAGTTTTGACCGAATCCTTCTCTTCAGACCTTTGTTCAACCGTAGTGGTATTTGAATTTCTGTCTGAAATGTGAGATTGTTGCTTTCGATCGCTTTCAATGCATAAAAGAGAGATATGTCTTTTTTGACAATGTCTGCAAGTGCTTGCACGACACTCTGAATTTGAATGACCTGACCTTAAACAGTTTGTGCATAATTTCAGCTTTTTTATTCCTTCCAGCCTAGTAGAAACTGGAATTTTGAGTAAATTTTCACAATAGTAAACGGAATGGGTTCCCTTACAAAAAGAACATCGATAATTATTCGTAATCATAAATGAATGTTTTTGTTTGCTAGTCTTTCGATATTTATTATCAAATTTGTGTTGTTTCTCAACCGTAATGCTTGAAGAAGAGGACTGAAGAGTCTCCAAAATGCCGCATTTGTCGTTTAGAAATTTTTTGAAATCCTCAAACTTTGAATCTTTTAGCTTTGCTGAATGCGATTCCCACTCGCGGTTGGTGCTATTGTCAAGCTTTGATGTAAAAAGATGCATTAATATTAGATCCCAAGAATTCGTGGATTCGCCTAAATTATTTAGAGCTCTCAAATGCTTATTGATATCATCTAAAAATTTTCACAACGATTGCAAAGAATCCTTTGTAATTGGGGATATATTGAATAAAGAAGCCACATGAGCGCGCTTCATTATTCTTTTATTGTCAAATCGCTCCTTTAATAGATCGAGAGCCGTGTCATAGTTATTTTCTGAATATTCCATTCTGATTCAATCACTTGTTTCGCATCAGCCTTAGGAGAATCTTTCAAATAATGAAATTTTTGAATCTTGTTTAAATTTGGATTAGAATTGACCAATGAGTTGAATGTGTCAAAGAAATAAGACCATTCCTTGTAATCCCCTGAGAATGAGGGTACAGGAATCGTTGGCAGAATAGTTGGATTTAACATTTTCATATGTATCGCAGGAGTAGTGGTCTGAACTTGACCTGGCTGTACAATTGGTGCTGACATCTGTAATATCGATAACTTGGCTTTAGCGACCAATTCAAAATAATCGTTTTCAAACTCTTCACGATATTTGATTTGTTCCTGAGATTTTCCAATATTTCGATTTCGCCTTAAACTTCATCAATTTTTTCTAACCGTGATTCTAACTCAATTATCTCTGCTTCATCCGTGAATTGTAGACTTTCTAGAAATGTGGAAAATCGCGTCAACCTGCCTTCGATATGGCCCCTTTTTATTTTCAAAATTTTAAGTTCTTCAGCCATGCTGATTTTTCAATGAACCAATAAATTATTTGAGGATATTTGAATATGTTCTCCCTCAGACCGAGACCAAAGAAACAATAGGTATTATAGGATAGAGGGATAGAGATTGGAATGAACTCACCGCCGGTCAGCTATCTATTCGCCTATGCTTTTGTTTCCATTTCCCTACTCCACCACTAGAGACGTTCGTTGAAGCCCTTGTCTGCTGTCTGCTTCGTTATATTTCTGCTTTCGGCTTTGTTGCCGCTCTCCGTATGAACTCCTAACCACAATTTGTCTTATTTTCGATTCCAAGGATACGAATCTCAACGGTCAATGTTTAGGGTAATTCTTATCTTAATTTTATAGAGATAAGTGTGAATATAGTTTATGGTGATTGCTCTCCACTACGCTTATCTGTTGAAATGTTCTGAATAACTTACAGAGCGATTGTTTGTCTCATGATTTTCGCTGCACTTTGTTGTCCTGCGTAACTTACAGGAGATTTCCACAATGCTGTTCACTGCGTAATTTACAGTCAACCGGCACTTTTCACTATCGTGCTCGAAGGTACCAATGTTGGGTTTATTTTCTCTTTTTCGATTTTACAGAATATTAAACACTCGCTAATGATGAATGAATTATTAAGCGGACTGTATAACCACAAAAGTAACTCAAAGAAACATTGTTTGACAATACCTCAAAGTATTTGACATGGTATGACAATAATAATGCCAAATCTCTCCCCGCCCTCCACACTTGTAATTGTTTGGACATTAGGGAGTCAGTTTGTTCACCATAGGCGGAACACTCATGGGTATAATAAGAAAGTCATTCAACATGAATGAAAATGCAAATTGTAACTTTCAGATTTTTCTCAATATCTATCAGATGTAGTTCAATGTCCAGCGTGGCTTTAGCCGGGAAAGTAGTTGTTTTCTGTTGGATATTCACAAAAAATTTCCTCAATTTTATCGCGGATTTTTCAATACACAGAAAAATCTTTCCATTTATTATTTAATTGAGAATGTTTCCCTTTTCAACGGGAATTTCCACTGTATATTGAATTAAAAAAATTCAGGCATCATCCATGTCCATCAGATTGGTTGGAGTGGATCCAAAGCACTCTAGATGCCAAAATAAAAATTATCCTGAAAAATCAATTTTTCGTTTCAAAACTATGTGATCGTACTCAGAATCGTCCCTGGAATCAAAAAAAGGAAAAATCTACAGGGTGTTCCATTTGAAATTCACAAGTTAGGGTCGTTTCCTGTGAAACCGGAAGTGATAGTAGAGTATGAAATATTGAAAATGTTTCCAATTCTTGAATCCATCACGCCTGCCAAGTTTGGATCTCCTACATTCGAAACTCTAGAAACCATAGCTTGTCTAAGGAATACGTTTACAACCTGGTATAGATTATGAATAAACATTTTGAATAAATTTATTATTGGACTCAGTTCAAGCGCCTCGATGTAACTCCTCCTTCTCTGAATTCAATTTGAAGGTTATCATGTCATAAACAGTAGATGCAATTCGCAAATAATTTTTTTTTCACATTCGGAGTCTATATTAACTATCAGCTATTAGTATGATTGATATGAAAGTTGATGCAAACGAGTTTTTTATATCGAAATTGCTAATTTATATTATGTTATTTTCTTTCAGAAATATTCCAATAATAAATCATTCAACTTTTCATTTGGCAATACATGACCATAAATTCTATCAAGGATGTGAAATACCCGTCTGCATTTTTTCGTCAAGAATGGTACATGAATATTGTATGACGGGCGTCTTAGGTGTGCATACAGGATTGCATTACCGGTTCTGTCGGTCCAGTAACCTTCTGGGGATTCCTGCAAAAAGCATTGCACCGATCTGTCTACATTCCATCTCCGTTTGCTTCAGATATATATTTCGATCGGGTAAGAATATTCTTGGTTTACCGCGTCACAGAGTTATTTGAATTACAAGCAGAGCAGATATCATTAGTAGTGGTAAATATATATATATATATATATATATATATATATATATATTCTTCATATATATATATGTATATATATATATATATATATTCTTTATTTTCTCGGAATAAGGGCCTTAGTCAGTCTATATATTTTTTATTTCATTCGACTTATCGACATTGTTTATGTCATCTTCAGGTAACTTTAAAATAATGTGAAACATGTAAAGCTTAAAAACATAATACGTTACATAACATCAAATACGTTTAAAATTGAAAGGGACATTAAAAACTTACAATATAATTCAACTATTATTCTTTCATTTCATTTGATGTTTCATGATCGAATGAACGTCAATCCAAACAATACCTGCAGAAACGAATTCAAGCCCACAAATACTCAAAAACGGACATCACAGCATTGTCTAAACACACAAAGGAAAACCAACATAAATTTGATTTTGACAAGGTTGAAATTTTGACAAAAGAAAAAAATCCAAAAGTTAGAAATTTCCCCGAAATGATTCATATAAAGAAAGATACAAACAGTATCAACAATAGAAACGACATAAAAAATCTCAATCGAATCTACAATAACTTATTTTGAACACTCACTCCACAACAATAAATTTATTGGGAAAAAAAAATAGTAAACTGATCTTTACATCTCTACACCGAAAAGTCTTGCATGAATTATAGCTATAGAGCCCTCGTACTAAAACTGAATATGTCGAACACTCCAATGTATTTTATTAAAAAAAAAACGATAACAGATAAAACAAAACCGATACCAGCAATCTGAGACATTCAACAACGTTCATTCGATCATGAAACATCAAATGAAATGAAAGAATAATAGTTGAATTATATTGTAAGTTTTTAATGTCCCTTTTAATTTTTAAACGTATTTGATGTTATGTAACGTACTTAGACTTCAAATACCAATGTTTATGACCCTGACTTCAAAATTAGCGATGCTGACTTTCAAGCCCCATTTGACCCCGTTTGGGTTTCGATTTTTAGAAATCTTGAAATATGTTTTTCTTCAATTGAAAAGCCCCAATTTAAATTTCCATGACTTACTTCAAAACTACCCCTTTACAAACTTCCACCCCCCTTTTCACCCCTCTTGTGATGGAATATCAATTATATCTATCTTAGTGGTTGTCTACGTCTTTATTGGAATACGCTTCCAAAATTTCAGCTAGTTAGGTCCAGCGGTTTGGTCTGAGGGTTGTTCGTCAGTCAGTGAGTCAGTCAGGACATGGAAATATATTATACACTAGCTGGTGCCCGCGAGTTCGTCCGCGTAGAATTTGTCTCTTTCCTGGTTTTCTTTATGTGATTCCATCTAGCTTCGAACATTAATTCGACAGTTTTTCAGATTTAATGATTCAAAAATGACGCATTTTCATACAAACTTTCATCCCCTTTTTCGCCACCTTAGGAGTTAAATTTCCAAAAATCAAAGTAACCAACATTCAAATTTTCACGGTTCTAGCCACAGGAGTTCGAGCTGTGCGTTGATATGTCAGTCAGTTAACTTTTGAACGGTACGACGAGAATAATGGGACGAAAACTGTTTTTAATGATATCACCTACACTACTTTTTGAAATGAAAAACATTGTGATTGCTCGATAGATGGCGCAGGGGGGCACATCAACTTCAAAATGTCAATCAATATGGGGGGTCAAGTGTACATAGTTGAAAAGATAATTCAATTTTATTTTTAACCAACTAATTTTTTTTCAAATTTCCTCAATACATTTTTTTACAATATGCATTTAAAATGTCAAGTATAACAAATAAAACAACTATTATGTAGAATTTTTATTTATTGAGAGTAAGAAGCAAAATTGTTGTGAACTAACGGATTAGATGTTCGAAATGACGTAAACCCCACAGAGAGAAGTTACAAGGTGTGAGGTCTGGAGATCGTGCCAGCCATTCGATTGGTCCACGACGTTCAATCCATCTCAAAGGGTTATATCCAGATACTCTCGAACCTGACGTTGGAAGTGAGGAGGGGCACCGTCTTGCTGATGTGTTCCTGGTATTCGTTCTCATTTTCTTCTAGTATTTGAAGTATGAATGGATCGATTGTTTCTTATACCATATTCACGCATGAATTACCGTTTGAGTTTTCTTCCAGAAATTAAAATGACCTACAACATGGTTTCCTAGAATTCCTGCCCCCACATTCAGTTTTTATGGGAACAGTGTGTGACCTTTTCGAAAGATATGGGGATTTGTGTCACTTCAGTACTGCACATTTTGTGTTTCCACGTTTCCGTTAAAAAAAAAGTACTTTCATCTGAAAAACAAATATTCCTATATGTTTGTGAATGCAGAATTGCGGTTCCCAGCCATCTTTTCCATCATAATTTCACAGAATTCCATTTTTTGGTCTGGGTTGTCGTCTGTGAGTTGGTGTAACATTACCAACTTTTATGGATTTGTATTTCTTCAAAAAAATTCGATGTTGAGACGTCAATCGTATTTGCTACAGGTGAGGTACTTTGTTGAGGATAAATCACCATTCCTGCAATTAACGAAAATTCCATCTCCTTCGAAATTGAGTTTTGGCCAGATCCACTGACCCTATGAACACTTCCAGTACTGTTGAATTTTTCAACCAATTCCCTCAAATACTTCCGAGTTATTGGATGATCAGGGAGTTTTACATTAAAAATTATCTCCGCTGCATGGGAGTTCACACGGGCCTCACCAAAAATGTAGATTGCTTCAGTTTTATCTTCGAGAGGATGTGCATAAACCATAATAAAATTCAAAATTAATATTGGATACTAGTGGAAGTATGGGTGGAAGGAACTCTTTATTGAATACAAATGCAATAATTCGTTTTCAATATGAAGAACAGGTAAGTAGTGTTATAATCATTTGTACATTAGAGATCTGAAACATGGACAAAATAATCCAACATCATATTAGGTATTTATAAATAATTGCTTAATTATCAGTTTAACAAATCCAATAAATGTTACCCGTTATGATTATGGTGAGAAAAAATAAATGTGTATGATTTGGGTCGGAAATGAGATCATTGTATGGTTTCAAAATCCCAACTTAATTAAGCTTTGAAACGAACTTGAAACTGACGAATTATTTGAGTCATGAATCTTCCTCTATTGATCATATTTCGTGTTACTCATCGCAATTGTGATTCCGTAGAACAATCATGGTTGAAAGTAAAATTGAATTACCTTTTCAACGATGTACAACTCGACCTCTATGCCTTTCGAAATTCTCAAGTTGATTGTCCCCAGCGCCCTCTGTCGAGTAATTGTAATGTATCTTCTTTCAAAAAGTAGGATCTGTAATACCATTCAAAATATTTTCTATCTCCATGTTTCACATCAAACCGTTCAAAAGTTATCGAGGTAATGGTACCATTCAGAGCCTCACTTATACTTGACATTTCAAATGCATATTGTGGAAAAACCTAATAACGAAATTCGAAAAAAATGAGATGGGTAAAAAGAGAATTGAATAATCTTCTTGATGCTATTTGAAATTTTTTAGTTGATGTGCCTCCCCCAGCGCCAATTATAGATCAATCACAATGTCTTTCATTTCAAAAAGCATCATTCAAGTGATATCATTCAAAACGGTTTTCGTCCCATTGTTCTACGTTGAACCGTTCGAAAGTTAACAGGGCTGGGGACTATAAAGAGACGCACTGTATGTATAGATGATAGATAACTTCAGAAACAACAATTCTTAAGCTCAGAGAGACTCTCAGTAGATATGGTTGAACGAAAGTGGACTGTCATCGGTTTCTTATACTTTCGAACAATTTTTAAGTAAAAATGAAACACGACATTCATCATCTAATTACGAATTGGGCAGCTGCTATGCGTACTTTTAGGTGAGGTTTGAAAACAGCTCTGTTTGATTAAAAAAATAAAGGGGTATTTCAATTGAAAAGAATTATAGGATCCCTGGTCACTGCACTACTAATGAAAATCCGGCGAAATTAATGTTAGGTAGATAGTTTAGAACAGTTTTTCATCTGAGAAGACCAGTACAGAGAGGTGTGTGGAGAGAAAACAAGAATTACAGATTGAAAACAGTAGATCAAGACTAGGGAAAATATTAAAAAGAGGGACAACGTTATACATGGTGTTATGTAATAAGTGTCCGATATTTTACAGGACGATTCCTCAGCTATTAATAAGGTGAAAAGTTCATACAAGCATCGGTCCGCAAGTCCTTCGTTTTTGATATACAGGGTGTTAAAAATTTATTTTTATTTCGGTTTTTCGTAAATAATTTTTAAAATTATGTCCATATTTGGGGATTTTTAAATATGAGAAATTCAAATTTGATCTTAGTTTGGCCCTTAATTGTAGTGGGCGTTGCCTCCAGGTCTTTGTCACTTTTGGGGACTCACAACTTTGTCGTGCACGTATGTATCACATTTTCTAGAAAAAAAATCGATTTCTCTATCATTTTTACGTGAAAAAGGTATGCATTTCAAAAGTCGCTACAAGCAGCCGTTTTCGAGATAGTTTGTCAAAAAGTGAAACAATTTTGAAAACTAGTGACCGAGAGGGCCATGGTTGAGGCCCTCCCCGACCTATCCAACGGTTGCCGAAAGTTTGATCTAAAAATTCTCGCGCTTGGTTGCTAAAATGTGCCGGGCACCGTCATGCATAAACCACATTTCAATTCGTAGTCTAAGCGGCACACCTTCCAGTAAAATAGGCAAATCTTCTTCAAGACAATGACGATATCTCTCTCCGTTTAATATTCGCGGAATAAAGAATGGACCTATAAAATTATCTCCAAGGATTCCTGCCCACACGTTAAGAGAGAACTGTTCTTGGAAATGTGATTCCTGTATCGCATGGGGGTTTTCCTGACCACAAATGATTGTTGTGAAAATTGCGTATAGCGTTGCGTGAGAAATTTGCTTCGTCGGTACACAGGATTAGATTTTCAAATAAAGGATTGTGAATACTGCATTGGAGAAACCAACGACAGAAGTTGATACGTAACGGAAAGTCACGAGGGAGTAGTGCCTGAACTCTTTGAATATGGTAGGGATATAACAAATTATCAATTAAAATTTTCCATACCAGAACATGAAACATTTTTAACGTCAGCGCTATTTTTCTGGATCTTGTTTCCGGGTGTTCTCCTACCACATTAAGAACTGCTTCCTCGGTTTCTGGGGTTCTTAATTAATTAAGATATTATTTTTGACATGATAGCACGAAAAAACCATTGGAATAAACTTTCTAGCCTACTTGATACTTTTATTTCCAAAGAGTTCGCGAATCAATGAGAAGAAGATTGGATGCATCGATTAATTCAAATCAAAATATCTCGAAAACGGCTGCTTGTAGCGACTTTTGAAAAGCTTCCCTTTTTCACGTAAAAATGATAGAGGAATCGATTTTTTTTTTCTAGAAAATGTGATACATACCTGCACGACAAAGTTGTGACTTTCCAAAAGAGACAAAGACCTGTAGGCGGCGCCCCCTCCAATTAAGGGCCAAACTAATATCAAATTAGAATTTCTCATATTGGAAAATCTCCAAATACCAATTTTCGTCCAAATATCGACATTATTTCAAAAATTATTCACGATAAACCTAAATAAAAGTAAATTTTTTAAACCTTATATATCAAAAATGATGGCTTTGCGGACCCATTTATATAAACTTTTCACCTTATAAATAACTGGGGAATCGTCCTGTAAAATATCGGACACTTATTACATAACACCCTGTATACAGGGTGTTTCTTAATAACATGCTGATATTTAAATAGTTTATTCTTGGTTCCATTTTAAGAACAAAATTTCATATGAACATATGTCCAAAAAGTCTTAACTTTTAAACTACTACTAAAGTTCTTTTTTTTTCAGATAACTTTGCTATGACCTTAGATATTTTTGTGAAACATAGTACGCATCTTCTATGCATCAAAAGATATTTTCTGCTGTACAGCATACTTTTCTAGTCTTGCCAGTGGCGTTCGTGCAGGATTTGCACTGAATAATTTTAAAGAGAAAAGTGATACGTCTCTGCTTTTTCTTGGAGTAAAAATTATTTTTGAAATCCTCATTCCTTTTTTAGCAGATCTGATCTCGAAATTTTTCTCGTTTGACGTACGGATTTCGCATAAAAAAATTAAATTCATTCATTTGCACGTTGTTATGGAACTGAGTATTATCAAGGATTAAAAACGTATCTAGTAGGTGAGATTTTGTTTTGTAAACATAAACAGTTTTGACAGTTGTCTACCTAGTCTAGTTGTCACGTTTTTGAAATTACCAATATTATTAATGAAAACATGGTCCATTTTACGAATTCTTAGTTTGCAGATATACATTACATGTATGGGCTACTGGAAGCCAGGCGGTTGTATGAAGAAAGAAATAGAAATATTCCGGATGCACGAACATTTTCAAAAATTCTTAGAAGATTGTGCGAAAAGGGCAGTTTTGGACCAGACAATATAAAAATCCATTATTTGATATTGAAATTTTATTCACCGATGAAGCCAATTTTTCCAGAAACCCCACACATAGGGGTATTTTGTCGATCTAGCTGTTCGGTTTGCGTGTTTCCGTTCCATAGACAGGTAATCAATGTGCTATTTTGGAAGCAATCTATACAGTGTCCTTCAAAAAGTTGGCATCATATGGGAATTATTTTTATTATTTAGTTTATGCAATTCTTGATTCTATGAACAGTTTTTGCTTCGAAAATAATGCGAAATGACAGTGAAAATTTATTTTTATCGTTTGGCTTTACCTGTCAAATTTGGTATATTTTCACAAAAATAGCAAAATGTCAGGTTATGTCGCAAAATTTCGGAAAATACTTAATGAAAAATTTCTTTTTTCTTCAATGTTCTACCCACCTATCGGATTTCGAATTTTCAAGTAGTTTGTTGGCAGAGATATTGACAAGAGGAAAATTCCAAGCATGCTGGAAAGTTTTTTCCGTGCAATTCAAAGAGAAACTATTTTCCTAAGCCCATAAATCTTTTTCCTTCTATCAGTGATGGGAGAGTAGACATGAGATAACGCTTGCACAGTGGAGAGCTTCTCATCAGTTTCTTCTTGATCGCCATATAACAGTCCCTTACAATTAGTTGCAAGATTTGGATCACTTGATTTCCTTGATCACCATGGGAGCATTGCGTTGACCAGATTCAAAGAGTTGCGATTGGGTGGCATGACAAAGAATCTGTAGATCTGTTTCCCTGCGAATTTCTTCAATTCTTCTTCTTTTACTTCTTTCACCACACTCGCTGAATAATTTCTATGGACATCATCCTGGAGGCACGGCTACTTGAAGTAGTTGGAAGGTTCCCTCCAGCCAACTTGAGTTTTTTTCCAAGAAAAAATATTTATTCTTATTGGCTTTGTGCCATCTCCACTGATTTTCTGACTTAAACCTAGAAAATCCCGTTTTATTTTACCCCTTCGTTCTTCTGAATAATCGTTTTTTTTTTGAGCAGATAATTCTCAAGAAATTCTAATTTCTTGTCTACACTGGGAATATTTCATTCATTCATGATTTCAACGAGTCTTCTCTTCGAAAATTGTATATATCCGGAAGTCCCTAAAGTAATATTTGCCCATAAATAATAAAAAGTAAATACATATCAAAATATCAATTTTTTATCGAAAGACATTGATTTGGTCTGAAAGCAATATCTTTAAGATTGGCGGTTTCTCGTGGCGAATTTTTGTTGTTGACTACACAACTCAAACGCTCACTTTGTAAAAAAACTCCTTCGAAACTCATCGCGAAATATAACAAATGTTCCATTGAATATAAAAAGTAATGATAAAAATTGGCAAAAAACGGTGTCTTTTCTTCTGCCCTATCTCATATTCGAAGTAACCTATTCCATGTCATTACAAACTTACATACAGTTTTCAACGTGACAAATGAACACTGAAACGTGATCTCACGAACTCAATTTTTTTATTTTACATGATTAACCTACTTCTTCAAGCAAGTATGAACTTGATTGACGTACCCTGGATCACATTATATGGCCATATCTTTACTCCCCCACTATTCGAGCGCGGTTTTAGCTACATTTTTCTCACCTTTACTGTGTTTGGAAAATCGAGTTTTGGCCAGCTAGGTCGGAGAAATACCCCTATGTGCGCCATCCAAAACTCTCACAATAATTGTTTTTGGGCTGAAGGAAACCCACATGCAATCTTGGAATCCCGTCCCCAGGAACAGTTTTCCGTTAACGTGTGGGCTAGAATATGTGGTGATTATTTAATTGGACCCTATTCTCTTTATGCGAGGTTGAATGGGCATAATTGCCGGTAGTTTTTCGGAGAAGAATTACCAGCTTTGATGGAAGATGTTCCCATTTTAGTAAGAAATTGACTGTGGCTTATGCACGTCAGGGCTCTGGCGGCGCGCGAATATTTGAATCAAAATCACAGTAATCGCTGGATAGGTCGCGGCCAGAGGCATGGCCGCCTAGGTCGCCGGACCTCAATAGTTTGGATTATTTCCTGTGAGGTCATCTTCAAACATTGATTCAGAGCACACCAATTCATACTGAAGAGCAGTTGCGAAACTATTAGAAACAATCATTATCCAAACGGTACGTGAGTCCATAAAGAAAAAACGCAGAGGCATGCATATTTTCAGGAGGTTCACATTTTGAACATCTGATTCAATTTATTTCTTTGTGCGTTCAGGGTAATTTTGTGTTAGCATTCCAAAATGTATTTAGATTTGATTATATAATTTAACCATTTGAAAATTATTCGGTTTAAAGTTACATAAATTGTTTTTTCTCGTAAGTGGTCTAACGAGATGCAAGAATAAAAAATTATGCAGTACAGCGAAAAATGCCTCTCGATGCAAATAATATGCGTACTACGTTTCACAAAAATATCTAAAACCATTAAAAAAAATTTTTTTTATAGATTTTAGCACCCTGTAGTTTAAAAGTTAAGACCTTCAGGACATACCAACTGTGCAAAAACTTATACTATTAACGTTATTATATGGTAACCTAGATACATTGTTACGTTATGATCATTGTGCCCATAACGTCTCAATGGCCATTTTAGAGTCGTTATATTTCCAACAACATAACAAAATCGCAGATACGTTATATAAAAATCGAATCTGATACGTTATCTGAAACTGTTCTGTTACAGCAAAAGTTCTTATGCGAAATAAAATCGTTACATAACAAGTCCTTTTTTTCACATCGTTTGAAACTACTTTCTCACGGAAAGAGTACTTTCTCAAAGAGTAACAACAACTGAGCAGTTATGTCTCGAGTCTCTTTTTAAAGGTTCTTTTGGATGTACTACTATAATATACCTAAATCTATCTTTCCAACATACCTATGCTATCGATGGATTATTTACAATTGAAGTCAAGTCAATACATCAGAGCTTTTCTACGAAAATTTATAAAATATTTGAAAATACACTATCGAATCTGTCTTCAGTCGAGTTTATATTAGTATAAATCATGGTCAGTTATAAATGACAATACAGATTATTTGAATAAATGAGTAAAATATCAATTGAATGATTACGTCCAGCGAATAATAGTTTATATATATATATATATATATATATATATATATACAGGTAATTATTGATGAATATTGTGTGATTCAGTTGAATCTATATGTTAAATGGGGATGGTAAAACAAAACTGTTCATATGTTGGTGGAATACATCATTTGGGTAAACATAAAACAAAAAATTAACAAAAATATACATTTCTCTGTAAAAATAAAATATATAAATAATTATCATTTACTGAAATCTTGGAACTAAAAACATTTAAAATCCAAGAAGGGTACGTTGAACCTGAACTCTCAGTTTTCATTACGATGATATCCTCAGTTTTTGGTTTCCCTTGATAATCATTGTTTTGCATGTCGTAGCCATTCCATGGCTATTTCATCAAATAAACAATCCGAGAATGTTGGGACAACTTCCCGTACTGCACCTAAAAATATATGTATTAAAATATTTTATTAACAATGCTGTCAGAAGTATTTCTCATTACCTGCATAAGTTCGAAAATAATTCTTTTTAGTTGCTTTTTTGAGTATTGGCCATAGGGTTCTTCAAGACGCTACAATAAAATATAGAAATACTTAAGTGTTTATAGTGTATTTGCTTGGGTCGATCCATATATCATGTTGAAGTTGAGAGTTGTTATACAATTCAAATATATTACCTCATTGTTCATGATCATATAGATACCTGGGGCCATAAATATATCTATATATAGTTTTCAATCGTCTTAGGATATTTCTTGTTGATTCTTGGTATTAGGGTGCAAATTTTTCGGCAAAACTGATGCCACAAACAAATCAAACCATCATATTGAGATTTTATTATTTACCCTCCTAATAGAAAACAATATGATGATGTGACACAACTTTTTTTTCACATATTGATTTTCTGATTGGTGATGAATTCCATAATAATTTGATCACTCAAAAAAACTCATTAAGTAGTATAGAAACGGCACAAGATGAATGAAATACCCTCACTTTTCCGATTTGTTTATGTTGGAGAGTTGAACATTTTTACCAATTCAAAAAAGAATTCAGTAGTTGGATTACATATGTTATTGTTTAATTCGTAGATCATCATGACTTCATATTGTGCTGTTGTGAAATGCAAGAATTATTTTTCTCTTTATACCATTCTTGGTGAACATCATCTAAACTGGAATAATATTTTGTCAGGTCCATTGTCATAATATTTCACTCGAAACACAATAAAATAGTAACAATTTCGAATAAACGTTCTTTATTGAGCGGAAATGTGAGATTGTTTTACTTCCAATGTCGACCATCTGTCAAATGTGCACGAAACCAATTTGAGGTTAGGTTAGAGCAGACGAAGATTAAACACAAGACCAGATGAGAACGTTTTTGCAACGAATCAGTTACGTCATATTTCTTAACCGCCAAACGTATCTTCGACGTCCCTATGGTATTAAACCAGAACATCCGAAAGATATAAATAAGACACATTGCTATAAATAAATCACCAAGCTGTTTTAAAGATGTCTCAGAGTTCGTTTGGTACGAAATGAAGCTGTGATGATTTTTCGGGCTGTATTAGTGACAATGCTTATGATAACATCGCAATATTACGTCTCCATAACTTATAAATTAGGTTGTCTCAGAAACGTCGTCACGGGTAAAAGAATTAAACGTTAATAAACCTCGCGGATATGTTTCTTGCTCAGAGGGTATGTTCTTATGAAGTTTTTCTCTCAAAATGGACCAAAGAATAATATCCTTGAATATTAGCATATTGAGAAACACCCTGTATAGTAAGGGCTTATCGAGATGAAAATAAAAAAAATCTTGTGATCATACCACCTTGCAGTAATTCGGCAAAACCCGTGAACCCAAATATTTACTGAACAGATCTGGGAAACAACCAATATCTGAAAATATTTCCATTACTAAAGTGCACTTGACCAGCAAACTGATACTGTTATTGGTAATTTTTTGAATAACAATTATCCAAGGATCCCTAAAAAAACTAATACACCCTGTATCAACACAAATATCGGACTTTCCAGTCATTTATTGCAAGAACGAGTTATGCCAGTCCCTAGTTCGCATTGAAACGATAATCTCATTTCGCCAAAGTGTCGATTGCAGACTTAAGCATGAGAATATAATGCAGAAAATATAATTCAAGCATATGCAAGTGGAAAGGGGAGGATCCAAGGTTTCAAAACAGGCTATATAGTCTCATCCAATTCAGGTGGTATATCAGTTTCATTGTTTGAAGTAATTATGAAGGTATATATAGCATTTTTTTATTGAAATCACTATATAAAGTAGGGTAACGAGTGTTATAAAATAGTTCTATTCGATTTCGAGTGTTTGTAAGAAATGTTTGGCATTTTCAGGTCTTCGTTGGTCTTTTGGTACTAGTTGCGGTAGTTTCCTACTGTCAAGGTGAGAGTGATAATTTTGAATAGAAAGTACTTACAATTCTTGATTTTCAAAAAAAAAAAAAATCTTATTTAGGAAAATATTCCATGTTAACAATACGATTTCTTATTCCAGAAAAAATTGCAATGCAAATATAATGAAAACATTTTTTTTTCATTATTTTCTATAGTTATTGCTTTGCAAAAAGATAAATATTAAACTCGAATATATAACAAAAAAAATTCCGAAATTTCCAATTTTAGTTATCCAACTTTTTTTTAACAATACAATAAAAACAAACATAATTGTGATAATACTGGAGATAATAATGCTTTCTCCACCTGAAGAAGCACGTGTCGTGGTTTTGAAAACCCAATTTAGTGAAAATAGTTCAGTGAATGGGGTGTCTTTTGTTTACTTCAATATGGATTTTCCTCAACTATCGGCCGCATCAATTCAAAATAAACTCATCAAAAACAAAAACAAAAACGATGGCGCGGCCAGTCGGAAAGGTGGATTTCAGAATGTAATTATTGATTCTACAAAAGCCATCAATCAAGTTGTCAGAAGAAATAGAACATTTATTCACTGGAAAATATAAACAGCCTTTCTATTTTGCTAGAACCCTGAAAGTTTAAAATTAAAAGAGTTCAACTCTGTCTGAACGTTTTCATTATTTTTATATGATCTGGCTCAATTCCAAAAAACCGAAATTCTATTACTGTACAAAGTTGAAACTTTTCAATCAAAAGTTGGTGAAGGATCCGAATCTCCCTGAATCCTTCCTAATATTTCTATGTATAACCATCATACAAGGATATAGACAGTACTCACTAATATAACTTACAAAAAAATATACGCGTCGACTAGAGAACCTCCTCTTTTTTGGTTTCGTCGGTTAAAAATAATATCTATAGAGAAAAAAATATATAAAAATAATGTAGAGCTCATAAAGCTCTATCAAGAGACCAATATTGGTGTAAAAATTAAATATTGTGATTTTATTTTATTTTCAACAGCCGCCATTTTGAAACTACTTGTCCGATTTGGCCAATCTTCGAACTTATCCGAGGAATTGATGGGAAATATTTTTGTGCCAGATTTCGTTCCATTCGATTGGAAAATGTGCCCTCCACTTTGTTGACAAATTTCGTTTTATTCCATATACCGGATGTCAACGAATCTATTAGACAAGTCATAACTTCTACAATATTGGGTGTATCGAAATGAGATGTGGTATAGTGGAGAGGACAGTTTTCGCATATTTTTGCTTTTCGGTCACTTCCGGTTTCACGGGAAATGGCTCCGGTTTTGAATTTTTAAATGGAACACCCTGTATATATTGTGATTTTTTTTTATTTCTTAGACAATTCTGGATCAGAATGTGACATTTCAAAGAGTTGTTACGCCTACTTAATTTTTTTAGAGTCACTTTTAATATTGCATCTAGGTGGCCATCATCACGTGAACTAATCTGAGTACCTCAGGTGATGTCAGAAAATTACAGTCCCAAAATTTTAGTGACTAGTATGATAGATAGGAATGAAACAAGTTTGCGAAATTACATTTTTGTGTCTAACTATTATTTTTCAAATGGCGACCATTTTTTCACAAGCACTTTCCGAAAAAGGGATTTGTTGAAGAATCTTATGATACTAATTTATTTGCGATTAGATTAAAAATAAGAACATAAATTGAATATTACTGAGGGTAATACTGAATAATAATTCATTCACTTCTGTCAAGTGTGCCATGGATAGCCATGATGCATAATATTTTGCAGCTATTTTTATCAAGTATTGTTTGGAAAACAAAACGTTTACTTAGGTAATGACAGTGACACAAGCTTCATGAGCAGACAGTAAAAGTTTCTCAATTTTCTTTAAATTTCAGTTTAATTTTTCTTCATAAAAATGTATACTCAAAGTGAAAAAGTGGATATGTTATTAATATTTGGAATTCGAGGAATGCTGCTGGGTTGTATGCTCAGAGATATCCCAATCGGTAACATCCAGCCCATCAGTATTTTCCGTATGTAGAGAATCATTTTAGGCAAAATACTTGGTACTGGGCCCAACATAAAAACTTTTTAACAAAAAATTAAACCGACGAAAAAATCAACTGAAAAGCAAAAAATAAAATAAACCATCTTAGTCTAAATGATAATAGAGCTCCTAAACTAATGTAAGTAACTGATTTTGAGTCGGCGCCAAACAAACAATTATCGAAGATCATTATTTATGAAAGAAGTCATCAAAACGCAGCCGTGCATCTCGCTGCCATCATTTTACGCTTCACCTAATTCAATTGCTAGTTTGTTTGGCGCCGACTCAAAATCAGTTACTTACATTAGTTTAGGAGCTCAATTATCATTTAGACTAAGAAGGTTTATTTTATTTTTTGCTTTTCAGTTAATTTTTCCGTCGGTTTAATTTTCTGTTAAAAAGTTTTTATTTTTTACTTTTCAGTTCCGTATTTTATCAGTTTAAATTTTTGTTAAAAAGTTTTTATTTTTTAATTTTTTGTGGTTTAAATCTACCAATTACTACCTACTTGTTTTTTGATTACTTCCAAAATACTTACTTACACACCTTACTTCAACTATTACCAGTTAAATAATATGACTATCTACTTCTACTATTTGTTGTAATATGAATTATTTTCGTTGTTCTGGTTAGTTTATTTCATTACTTTGTATATCATTCCATCCTCTCATAAAATATACTGACTTTGACGGAACAAGAATAATGTCAGTAGCGATCTGTCATTGTCAACTACGTATGTGTGTGCCAATGTTCACTAGTGAAAAATCAATTATCCCCTATTTTATTACCCGTAAGGGTGGCTAATTCCTTTCAAAATACAAATATAAGGTATACCCTATCTATTAAAAAAAGAATCATCCAAATCGAAGAACCCAGTACAAAGTTATGCGTGATAGAATCGGTTAACGGACCAGAATTCAGAGGGTGAGTGATCAATATCCTTCATTTCGCTACCCTTAGGGGTGGATTTCATCTTTTAAATTCAAATGGGACCAAATTCAAAGTACACCCTATCCACTGAGAAAAGAATTATCGGAATCGCACGCCTCAGTGAAAAGTTATGCGTGATCATACATGAAAAAATATGATGGAAAAACATAAAATATACGGGTCGAATAGAGAACCTCATCCTTTTTGGTTTAGTCGGTTAAAAATGAACATGCAATGAGAGAGGGCAACTTTCAAAAAAGGTTTGGCGTCAATATCTGGGCTGGTATTGTTGGAAACAAAACAATTGGGCCAATATTGTTTCAAGGTGAGTTAACAGGGGTGAGGTATTTAGGCTTTCTTCGAAATGAAATCGAGGATCATCTTAATAATCTACCTTTAGCAGTTTCACGGCAAATTTACTTCCAACAAGATGGAGCATAAGGACCATATAAGTTCTTAATTATTCAATAGATCATCTTAATAATCAAGTTATTGCAACCAATGGTCCAGTACGGTGGCCTGCCCGCTCACCGGATCTCACTGTGCTCGATTTCTTTATTTGAAGATATGTTAAAGAAAAGGTTTACTAGGCAACAGCCCCAGCCACTCTTGAAATCTCAGAAGAAATAATTCTACGGGCATTTAAAAGTATAACGCCTCAAATGTTACGAAACGTATTGAGAGAAACAATTGAACGAGATGAAATGTGTCTTGAACAAGGAGGAATGCACTTTGGGAAAATTTACTACTGTGGTAGTGAATAAATTATTATCCATGGCAAACTTGAAAAAGTAAATAAATTATTATACTGTAATATTTAATGTATGTTCTTATTTTTAATCCAATCGCAAATAAATTAATATCGTTAGATTCGTCAAGAAATCCTTTTTTCGGAAAGTGCTTGTCAAAATATGGTCGCCATTTGAAAAATAATAGTCAACCACAAAAATGTAATTCTGGCAGCTTGTCCTATATATCATCCTAGTCACTAAAACGTTTCAATTACAATTTTCTGACATCACCTGACGTCCTCAGATTAGTTTACGTCCGATCATGGCCACCTAGATGCAATATTAAAAGTGACTCTAAAAAAGTGAAGTAGGCGTAAACACTTTTTTAAATGTCACATTCTGATCCAGAATTGTCTCAGAAATCCAAAATAATACAATATACAGGGTGTTCCATTAAAAAATTCCAAAATGTACCCATTACCAGTGAAACCGGAAGTGACTGGAAAGTGAAAAATATGCGAAAACTATCCTCTTCACATACCATTTAACTATTCCAAATCTCATTTCTAATAATATTTTAGAAGTTGACACCCGGTGTATCTATATATATATATATATATATATATATATATATATATATATATATATATATATATATATATATATATATATATATATATATATATATATTTTATATATATATATAAACATTTGATGGTATTTCTGGGTACCAGGGACCATAATCGGTGAAGATATATCAAAATTTATTGAAAGTCTTGTTGTGATGACGGGACCAATAGGTAGTACCTATTTCTACTGAAATCTACCTTAAACAAGTCAAATAACATCATGAATGGAATTCATGGGAACAAAAACAGATTTTATCAAGTATGAAAAACTATATACGTTGAAATACAAGACACTGATCACCTACTTCAGAAAATAAAATTATCAAAATCTCAAAGAAGGGAAATAATTCCATCAGAACAATTTCGTCAGAAATAAACAAATCGAAAAATGATCAATATAAATTTCCGTTTTTTTATGCTTACAATTGATGTCGATTTCACACGCCAAAAAAATAGCTTCCATACTATCGAAACAGAGTTCCTCAAATAACTTTTTTTCTTATTTGTTCTTCGAAACTCCAACACACGAGAGTGAAAGAAAAAACCATTAAATGTTGATGATTAAAAAAAGATCACAAAAAATGTGTGCACACTTTTCAATAAAACTTTATTGACGTTTTCAGCTTCTCAGCTTCCTTCCGGATATATTTAGAGAAAAAACAACTTATAAACGCCTTTTGTCCCATGTTTTGGTATCCCCAAGTCCCCAATAAGACGTTTCAACATATGCTTCATCCTGACGTGACAAGTCGATGTTCGACTATAAAACCACTATCGATACATTCATATTTGATTGGTCTATTTCTCCTGTAACGCATTTTTTTTCCAGCTGGCCTCATTGGCGGTTGGAACGGAGGTGGTGGTTGGTCCTCCCGCTACGGAAGCGGAAGGGGCTGGTCCTCTGGCTATGGGGGCGGCTATGGTGGCGGTTGGAGATCCGGTGGATGGAACGGTGGTTATGGAGGGGTGAAAGTAGTCAAAGTTGTTTACCCAGTAGCGGCTGGGGGAGTGGATGGAATTCGGGATATGGTGGTGGATCGAAATGGGGTGGTTATGGAGGCGGTTGGAAAAGCGGATACGGGAGTGGGTGGGGTTCAGGTAAGATATACAAAAACAGAATCTCGATTTGTTTGAAAATATAAACAGGATGTTCATAAAATCAGATGTGAAATCTTCTGCGATTGAAAGATAAACTTTAGTCATTATCTTCCATCGTTCGAAATAACCTCTCGCGGGGTATTCATGTTGAAATAGGAAACATTCTCAATTGAATATTGAACAGAAAGATTTTTCTGTGAATTGAAAAATCCCCGATAAAAATGAAGTTAATTCTTGTGAATGTCCAGCAGAAAACAACTACTTCCCCGGCTAAAGCCACGCTGGACTACATCTGATATATATTCTGAAAGGACCCTAACTCAAAAGAAAAATTCTGAACTTGAAAATTTGCATTTTCATTCAGATACTTATTTGATTTCCTATTCAAAGTGAGATTGCTTCTACAAAATATGTTTTCCATTTCTTCCGGTCTTTCTGATGATCGTGGAAGCGTGAAATAGATTTTCGTCGACAAAAATGTATTGAAGACCTAGTGAATGCGATGCCTCTCTTGCGTCAATGTTACGAATGATTTCTGGTGAGTAGGTACTCTCTTTTGGAAAACATTCTTCTTTGCCTCATTCATCTATATGAGTTCTCAACCAGAACTAGAATAGAAAATCAAATAACTATCTGAATGAAATTGCAAATTTTCAATTTCCGATTTTTTCTTTTGAGTTAGGGTCCTTTCAGAATATCTATCAGATGTAGTTCAATGTCCAGCATGGCTTTATCCGGGGAAGTAGTTGTTTTCTGTTAGATATTCACAAAAAATAACTTTATTTGATTATTGAAATTTTTTTGTTCAAATGATAGAGATAATAACCTGCAATATCTCAGAGAAATTGTGAATTGAGTGCTTATAAGTTCACATACACTATTGTTCCCTCTCGAACCATACAAAAATAGGTGGAACAAACTTCAGCTTGAAACTGCTGGCGACATACTGGTTTGAGAAAAAGTAATATACACCAAAGTTGAGAAGAATACTATTATACCCCAAGAATCAAATATAAAGTGAAATGGCAGAAGATTCGAGATGTATGTGTTTTGCTAACCATCTTGTATATGTTATTTATTACACTACTATTACCATTCATCAATACTTACGCTTCCACAACATTCATATATTTATTATGGATACAAAAATATTTGCATTCATTTCGTTCCTGAAACCATGAATAGTCCAATTGGCAGGTTTTTATTTCTGCATGAGGTTACAGTGGCGATTTTTTTTCCAAATGATAGGGAGATCGGTATTAAGTATAACTCTGATTTGGCGAGTCACGGGGAGGTGTGCTTATGCGGCCATCTTGGAAAGTGCGTTTTGACATTTATCTTCTAAACGGTTTGTCGGACGCAAAAAATACGGGAGATCTTTTTTTTTTAGATAATCGAATGTTTTTCCATTATGTTTCGAAAAAGTTATCCGTTTAACCAATATTTATGCGAGTTGGGACGCATGCTATTTCTACGAATAACTCAAAAACTATTGATACTACGTGAAAAATAGTTGAATTACAAGTTGTAGAGCGGAAAATTGTCTACAAATTTTATCCTGATTTTTTTTTCCTATCCACAATAGTTTTCTCACAGTGGACAGCTGAACGAAAATTCTCTACTTACAACTAGACTGAGGTGAGGAACAAGAACAGTGGAAAGATAAACGATGAGCAGAGAGATGATCCGGAGAAATTTGTTGTGGAATGGAAGGTCATTGGAGGGGTAAAGAATTGAGTCACGATGAACGGGGGCCAGGAGAGGGTTGAAGATAGGCAAAGGTACCTATTAAAGGGATGGAGGATAATTGTCAGAGTAAATTCTAGAGAACTGTGGAGTGGTTTACAGAGAGAATTTGAGAGGAAGAATATTCAAGAATGACTGGGGGTTTAAAAAAATTATTAATGTTATTGCTATCTTTATTGGAATGTTTCTTTGCATAATCGATAATATTTATTTTAATTTCTTTGCATAATGTACATTGTAAAAGGTTGAAATACATCAGTAATTAACATAATTTATTTTATTCTTCTTATTGCTGATGGGCCTAGTTTTAATATTCCATCTAATACTTCCAAACCATCCAGTGTTTCGCTCTCACATTCAATTTCTTTTGTTTCATCTTCTAAAAATATCTCGTCAGCTCTGATATCATCATCAATATTGTCTATTTGTCGTAGAACATCACTACATATAATGGAACATTTGAGTCCAGCTTTTCGATAACCACATGAAGCCCCGCATTTTCCATTGCATTTACATTTAATGAAACTTATTGCAGTTTCATTGAATCAGGTGCTGCGGGTGACATGGTGTTGGAGATTGGTTCTAGACCCTGTGTTGTTTGTTGTCAACCCCATTCTTCAGGTCTAGGCTCATTCCAAGCCATGTTTGGAGTTCGGAGAGTGTGTAGTCTGGCTGCGGCGTACGTTGGTGGTAGAGATGATAAATTCACTGTAGCCTTCGTTGCTGATTTTGCGAATTTTCAACGTACGGAAATGACTTGTTTACACCAAGCGTCAAAGTAGAATGATGTCAGCAAATTGCGGCCCAAGCGCTTCCTCAAGGCCCTTTACAGATGCTACAATATGGCATCCCTACCCCCCACACCGTCAATTTCCCGGTAAAGAATTTTCGGTTGGCTATCTACCGTGCGTAAACTATTGTAGATAGGAAAAAAGTTCAGAACAGATTTGTAGATAATTTTCCGCTCTTCAACTTTCAATATAACGATTTTTCACGTAGGATCAATTGTTTTTGAGTTATTCGCAGAAAAAGCATGCGTTTCAACTTTGACCCAAAAACTCGCATAAATATCGATTTTACAAGAAAACTTAGGGAAATATTGAAAGAACAATTGATTATCTAAAAAAAAGATTTTCTGTATTTTTCGCGTCCGACAAACCATTTGGGAGATATATGACAAAACGCGTTTTCCAAGATGGCCGCTAGCGCAACCCCCCGTGCCGCGCCAGCTCAGAGTTATAATCAGAATCAACCCCGCCATCACGAGGGAAAAAATCGCTACTGTAGCCTCATTTTTCTTCCCTGCCGATGAACTAGAAGCCATGTCCAGAACTTGGCATAGCTATTGAGCAGAAACAGAACAACATGATGTCAAAGTATTTTTTTAATGAGCCATAGAGAGTTAGTAAAGAAAATCAACGGCTCCTTACTCAATCGCCATTGTAGAAAAAATAAGTGGAATAAGAATTTCCGAAACATTTGAAAGTTATAACCGATGTAATCCATAAATAACATTTAACTACATATTTAACTTAAAAATAAATATCTACCAAAAATATTTTACACCACTGCTTTCATTATGTGTGTCAAGCCAGAGTGATTTCCACTTATCAATATCACAGCTAGGTGCTTATTGGTAGGGTGATTTTAAAAAAATTAGGTTGTTATCATAGCAACATGTCAAAATGCAAGCATCTGATTAGCTAAAATTAATAGGTATACATTTTTTATTATTATTCGCCCTGAAAATAAAACCTTCCTGTTAACTATAATTAATCATTTCAAATTCCATTACGATTTGGAATTGTACAATATTGATATATTCGGATAATTGAAAAATTAATTATTGTCATAAATATATCAACAATGAAACTTCATTCTCCTCATCCTTCCTTCGTGAAATGTGTTTGGGAAATATACAATTCAAAATAAATTAAGAGAATCTGATAATTTCAAACTCCATCTAACCATGTTTTTCAATTGAAACTAAATAGTTTTCTTTTCAGGTTGGTGGTGAACGGAGCCACGGTGATTTCGATCATTCCAATGGAGCCAACCCAATGTATTTTGAAGCTGAATTGTATTCTGATCATAAACGAAATGTGATATAAATTATAATAAATTGTTGTTCTTGTCAAAATCATTCAAATATTCTGAATGTTTTGCAAGAATTGAAGGTTTTTAAGCATTTCCATATTCAAGTAATACCCATCTAACCAACCACGTCCTGCTCGAACCTACTTGACAATATGTCCTTCCATTGTAATAAGTGCATGTATAATACACATTCCCAGCCAGCACAAACTTCTCTGGGATGTTTTTCGATGTTTTGAATGATTACTGAATGATTCTGAAATAGTGTTTCAATTGATACTGTATTCTCTGTTTTTTTCACGAGAATATTTTATACATTTATGTAATTTCCAAAAGTATGACAATAGTTATTTGTGCAACCAGTTGGGAAAAGCACTATTTTTCGTAATGAGCGAATTTCTGCGGAACGAACGAAGCGAGTTCCGCAAAAGAAAGCGAATTATGAAAAATAGTGTTTTCTAACGTGTTTCACACAATAATTTTTTGATTCAAGCTAGAAATATATATTTAAAAAAACTGAAGAACACTCACTAAAAATTGAAAAATAATTTTAATATTCAACGACAATGAATATTCAAATAAAAAAACAAATCATTTCTCAATTTCAAAGTGAAAAATAAAAATAAATCGTGGGGTGTGGGGATTCGAACCTTCGCTAACTTTTGAGATCCAGAGCTCAGATTTCGCGCCTTAGACCGCTCGGCTAACTGGACGACATTAATTGTCAAACGCATTACGATACTTTAACGTAAGTAAGTAAGTTTTTTTATGTACTTTTGTTCCTGCTACCTGTAAAAGGGTCCCGCTTTCAAGCAAGCGAGTACGCATTCGTTCTCAACTACATATCACACTACTCATACTAAAAATTTCAGCTTTGCTAAAATGACGTAGGTTTGCCGGTTGTGGGATCTTGGACTATTTTAATTGATTTCGACAAAGCACCCCACGCTTTTTGACGTAGTCGTTGAATATTGAAATAATTTTTTACTTTTCAGTGCGTTAAAAGCGTGTTCTCATCCTTGGAGAGACTTCCATGGGAAAAAACCGAAATTATGCTAAATAGAAAACTACGTTGTCAGCTGGGGTCAATATCACCAATTGTTCAAATTATGTTATTAATATTCATAAATAGTTTTTAGCTTAGATATTATGTATTGAATTCGAATAAAATTCAATCCTCATAATATGTACAGAGAATATAATAACAGTGAAAAAGTACTTCAAGTAGTATAGCCTTGAAATTATAACAAATTTTATTCCTGATTTTTTGCAACTGCTGGTGAAATTTACTTCTCATCACCAGTTGCGAAAAATTTTACTTTTCGCAACTGGTGATGAAAATTTGATAACGTCAACGAGTTTTGAAAGGTGTCGTCACTTTAGATGTCAAAATTAGAAAAAAACATTTACTATTCTCAGAGATATCATGTGATGTCTTTCATGAGTAAATAAAAAGATAATATTATATAAGACATCAAATGAGGCCCACCCATGGTTTTCAAACCATTAAAAAATGTTCAGATTAAGAAATACATAATCAGTTTATTTTTTGGTAAAATAGCCTGCACTTTTCACTTATTGACTCTCGGAAATAACACACTCCCAAGAAAACCAACTCGAAATTACAATTTCTAAGATATTCTGTCCCAGTATGGCTACAAGCTTCAAAAAAAGAAGTTACTCTCTCCTTACCACATAATACGTATGCTAGATGTTTTTGAGGTATAATAAACTTATGCAATCCTAGAAAATGAAAATAACCGAGAAAATATACACTAGTATTGGAAAAAGTTATTTTTCAGGAATAAATGAAATATTCAGTAATTGTGTTCGAAGTTTGGTTTTCGGGAACCTTTGATGTTATGGTTGGACAAAGAAAATGTTAATTGAGTAAAAAAACACGTTTCAGACCTGATACTGAAATCAAATACTTCCTGACAGTATGGTCGTTATTTTCAAACCGCGTTTCGGCAATTGAGAAATGACGGTAATGTGTTTTACCCGAACCGAACGTTACAATTTGTCGTTCAGGAAAGTATGCCTCCCTCAACCTCTGCCTGGGTATATGATCACCCTGTATACTATTGAATCATATAATCTAGGAAAGGAAGTCGGTGTGCACATCACAATTCCATTTATTGAAATGTTTCATGTAATTCAATGGTTCAGTCAGAAAAAAGAAATAAACAGACTGGAGCTCTGCACTAGTTCTACTTGATGCAGCTAATTAACGAAAACTCTTAAGCACATTGATTATCAGTATGGTTGCGACTTGCTATATCTAACCAAGAAACAGGCAACAGAATTGATTTCAAAATAAAACTATACAAGGGCGGTAGTCCGTAGATTTTTTTAATTTGAGTTTGTTAGGAATATGCTTGATTTTCAGTAGGAGTTTATTATATAATTTAATTGCTTGAAGCTTGAAAGAATATGGAGTAACGGTTTTATATAGGTTGGGTGAGAATATGGTCACACATTCAGAAAGTTTATTTAAATATCGAAACAAAACTAAAGTGTAAAGCGCACCTTCTTGCAAACAACAATAACCCCAAAGATTATAAAGTGCTTCTCAAAAGTCCTCTCCCCCCCCCTCTTATATTTGGAAGGATTATACATAAACAAGTGAAATTTGGAAACTGAATATTAAAGGTTGTAAACTTCCCTACTAGTGATGATATATGACGAAATCGTCAAAGATGACGTCACAAGGCCATTGTGACCAATAATTTTAAATGGAACCGTACGGAAAGCGACACCTCTTTTGAAAGGTATCGAAAAAACCTATTCAATGATACGAATTTCGTTCGTGTTTATGGCGGTTTTAATGGCTCATTAGTAAACATTAAAATTTAAATTCCATTGAGTATGATAGTAATTACAGATTTAAGAATCAGTACCTACTTAAAGAAATTGCTCGAAGTGACCTCCATCTACTTCCTGACAGTTAAATATCCTATTTCTAAACTCTTCTCGTACTTTTGCAAATGTGTCTGCGGAAACAGCCTCACATTCTGCAACAATACGTTGTTTTAAAACGTCAATATTGTCAGGTTCAGTGGCGTAAAGCTTCGATTTAAGGTATCTTCACAGAAAACATCCAAAGGTGTGAGATCCGGTGATCGAGCTGGCCATTCCGTTGAACCTCGTCGTCCAATCCATCTACCACCTTACTGCAAATACCGTCTTACTGCACCGTAATAGTGTGGAGGAGCACCATCCTGTTGGGATGTTATTTCCAAATTGCCGAATTCATCTGGATTATCTTCCAAAATTTCAAGGATTAACGGTTCTATTGCGTTTTGCAACAGCTCCAGATAAACCTCACCAGTTAAATAGGTATTTAAAAAAAGAGGCCCAACGATGTGGTTTCCCAGGATACCTGCCCAAACATTCACCTTCTGGGGAAATTGAGTATGTGTTTCACGAAACAGGTGAGGATTTGCGTCACTCCAATACCTCAAATTATGTGTGTTTACATTTCCATTTGAATAGAAAGTACTTTCGTCACTAAAACAAATTGTTTTGACATAGTTAATCTAATCATACCCCTCAGACAAATATTCATATAGAAGGTGAAAACTTCCAAAACCATGTTTTTATATAAATATATATACAGAGTGGCCACTTTTTTAATGGGATTGTATTGGTAACTTTTAAACCATAAGAGTTAGAAGGTCGGTCAAATGGAGAAAAAGCTGCATTCATAGAAGCATTGTCAAGCAGTTCAAACAAATCGAGATTATCAGGGCCGGTTATTGAGATATCATAAGAAAAGTAAATTCTGTCATTTTGATTTTTCTTTTTTTCCCACTTTATTTCGAATATTATCAAAAAATGTCACAGAAGTTTTTTATTCGACAGTAAATTATCCTCCTTTTGACATAATCAGATTTTGTATCCAACGTTTCGTACCCTCTGGGCCACCCTCAACCTCATTTTTTTCAATATGGACCTGCATATTTTATGACACTTTTCGAAATAACTTTTAACGCTAAATCCAACGATATATCATACAATGTCATTCAAAGTTGATTTTCAGGTGATTTTGACCCTTATCCAAATTTCTTTGAGTCGGATCTGTATTACATTTAGGTACCTTTAGTTTAATTAACAACATGCAATACATTTCGATAAGAAAATCAACTTACTCATCTTCAACTGAATGGAACATAACAGAATCAAAGCAAGAAACAAGTAATAATTATTTACAAATTTCAAGAGGTGAAAAACCTAATTCATAATAATTAAACGAAACTATCATTTAATGACAGAAAAATCAAATGATTATTCGAAAGTAAATGATGAACATCAATGAAGTAAGTGATCGAAATGTCCACCATTTGTAAAATGCACTTTGCGGTTCTGGAACCCATACTTCTTATACATTTGCTTATTTCGTCTCCTTGAATACCTTCCAATACATTCTCAATCTTCTCGCGAAGAATCTCTATTGTCGGGTTCGTAATATCATAAATTTTATTTTTGAGATATCCCCACAAATAAAAATCCAGCGGATTCAAATCCGGAGATCTAGCAGGCCATGCTACTGGACCTCTTGTTCCAATCCATGAATCGGAAAAAGTTCGATTTAGATAGTCTGTGACTATTCTTGAGTTGTGTGGACCACATCCGTCTTGTTGGAACCATGGACTATTACGCCGATATCGTATAGAAAGATCATCCAACATTTCTTCTATAATTTCTACATATTTTGCTCCGCTTAGGTTTTCGTCAATAAAATAGGGTCCCAGTAACTGATTATTCAAACCGCACCATATGTTCAAAGAAAAACGATATTGATGTCTAACTTCATGAATTAAGTGAGGATTTTCTGTGGCATAAAAATGTTTGTTCCTTCGATTGAACATGCCAGATATTGTGCGCAAAATTGTTGTTATCACGCACCTTCCGTTGAAACCAATTACAGAATTGCAACCTTCTCTCAGGATCATTGCGATATAGTTTTTGCACGGCTTGGTATTTATAGTCATGTTATCCGTGTCTCTTGAGTATTTTATTAACAGCACTTTTTGATAAATTGCATTCACTGGGAATAGGTCTCGATCCTATTCCTGGATTCATTCGAATTTGGGCCAGAACATTGATGTCATTGATAGGCTCGTTTCGTCGTACATAAGGACCTCTAGGTTTGATGAATGAATTATGTGCAAGTAACGTTGTAGATAAACGTCGAAACATTTTAATATTTGGTGTTGTTCTTTCAGGATATAATTCACCATACCTTTGTTGTGCTTTGAACGAATTTCTATCTAGTTTTATGTACACTTCGTACATATCTCTCTTCTCTTCATTTGTGTATCTTACCATATCGAATAAGTTGAATTGAAATTAATCAGAAAAGTATTCAATGACAAGTTCTTGGGACACAATAATAAACGAAGTGACAAATAATATGACATTTCTTGTTATGTTCTTTTTTATCCACGGCCTACTACTTGAAAATAATACATTCAATAAACCTAGAGTTGTGTGTATGTAAGAAAAAACAATTCTATCAACGATATCAATGTTCTGACCCAAATTCAATTGAACCCAGAAAAAAAATCGAGAACTGTTGTTAATAAAATAGTCAAGAGACGCGAATACAATGATTTTAAATTTGAATACCAAGCCTTGCAAAAATTATATCGTAATGATCTCAAAATGAAGTTCGATTCTGTAATTTGTTTCAACGGAACAAATGACAAATCCAACAATAATGATTCCTCGCGAGAAGATTGAGAATGTATTGGAAGGTATTCAAGGAGACGAAATAAGCAAATGTATAAGAAGTATGGGTTCCAGAACCGCAAAGTGCATTTTACAAAATGGTGGACATTTCGAACACTTACTTCATTAATGTTCATCATTTACTTTCGAATAATCATATGATTTTTCTTTCATTAAATGATAGTTTCGTTTAATTATTATGAATTAGGTTTTTCACCTCTTGAAATTTGTAAATAATTATTGCTTGTTTCTTGCTTTGATTCTGTTACGTTCCATTCAGTTGAAGATGAGTAAGTTGATTTCCTAATCGAAATGTATTGCATGTTGTTAATTAAACTAAAGGTACCTAAATCTAATACAGATCCGACTCAAAGAAATTTGGATAAGGGTCAAAATCACCTGAAAATCAACTTTGAATGACATGGTATGATATATCGTTGAATTTAACGTTAAAAGTTATTTCGAAAAAAGTCATAAAATATGCAGGTCCGTATTGAAAAAAATGAGGTTGAGGGTGGCCCAGAGCGTACGAAACGTTGGATACAAAATCTGATTACGTCAAAATGAGGATAATTTACTGTCGAATAAAAAACTCTCGTGACATTTCTTGATAATATTCGAAATAAAGTGGGAAAAAAAGAAAAATCAAAATGACAGAATTGTTCTTATGATATCTCAATAACCGGCCCTGATAATCTCGATTTGTTTGAACTGCTTGACAATGCTTCTATGAATGCAATTTTTTCTCCATTTGACCGACCTTCTAACTCTTATGGTTCAAAAGTTACCAATACAATTCCATTAAAAAAGTGGCCACTCTGTTATATATATATATATATATATATATATATATATATATATATATATATATATATATATATATATATATATATACCCCTGACTGGTTCGTCCGAAAAGGGGTTCAAACTGTCTTGGTTTCGGAATGTTTTTATTCCTCCCCCAAGACATCTATAAAGTGATAATCTGAAGATGTGTGATACTAACTTGAGGTTTGAAAATAGCAATGTTTTATAGGACAGCATTATATATATATATATTTATTATATATATATATATATATATATATATATATATATATATATATATATATATGTATATATAAATTAAATCGTATCTTCTCTGAACTACATTCGACCATTGTAATAATTTGTTATCAATTTGTGATTGTAATTTATCTAGTAACTAGCAAGTCAAATATTTTTTATTATTGCTTTTATATTTATTTTTTATATTATAAGTATATATTTTGTAAAAAAGTTTGCTTATGACATGACAATCTTCTGACTATAAGTATATTTGATTTGGAGATGAAAAATTATAATAAAGTGGATATTTTTCGAGCAGTCATCTGATTTTTTACAGATAGATGTAAACATTGTAGTGCTCCTTAAGGTAGTTGTCGTGAAATCCACTTCCAATCAGATTACGTTTATATTCATACCACTTTTAGTTGACATTATTACCTGTATCATATTGAATTGCTGGAATGATTTACCACACCGAAAGCGAGATATGAGGCTTCAAAGTTGCAACGTTTAACACGTAATCCCTTTAGTGAGCTACCGCGGACACCACATTTTGAGGCATAACTAATAAACCCCCCTTTAGATCTTTTTGAAATACTAGTATATTATTAAAAAGTAAGTAACAAATTTTATAGAAACAATTAAATACGCTCAGCCATACAGTTATTTAGTTAATGCCAAAAGAAGTTTTTGAATAATTGCGTATGAGAAGTGCAAGAGGGGGAAGGCTGAGAATCGTGGCAACGCCTCAAGCGAGCGCTCGTGATTCAAATAAGCGAGAGCGCGAGGGTCTTGTTGTTTTGAATTGAACTGTGTTTTGGAATGCACATATTTATGAATGATAATTGTAAATAATTTAATTTATTCCATTTATTTCATAGTACACCATAGAATACATAAAATTCAAAATGGTTCATAAAAAACACAACAAAATATACAATTAAACAGAATAAAATAGACAAAAATATATACATCATATCTCAATTTTAACAATTTTCAGGTATCTTGCTTCAATTTCAAAGTAGCTTGAAGTTTAAATCGATTGAATGGCAGATTCAAAATATCAACTGAGACAAAATTTTCATTATAGTTTCTTTTGAAGCCTGGAAGTTAGCGCAGTGCTAATTAGTTCGTTGATTTTGCAAGTAGAAAAACTGTCTGTTTCTAGTGTTCTTGGGATTAGCATGTATGAACAATTTCCCTAGATTTTCTGAACAGTCAGTGAAGTTATTTACAATTTTGAGATTTTTGAGAAAGAAGATCAAGTCAAGTTTGCGACTATCACTTAATGTTTGTGTTAATATATACTTATGCATTTTAAACTTATTACAATAGGAATAGATATAAAATAAAATGCAGTTTCAGTGCGTAACGGCAAAGAACAGTGTATACATTTTATTTTATTTATACATTTGTTAAACACATATACGTATAACACAATTCGAATATTCTTAAACAAAAATGATTCAGATTTCTAACAGGCTAATGAAATATAACGTATAGATCTACAAAACATATAAACAACAATGAATGTAATGTTATTTATTTTTAACTTTCATACTAAATATTCACATGATTGACTAAACATTTATTTTTAAATCAATAATGATTTTAGTTAATGCTTTCCTATTTTTAGTAACTCTAGGTTTTCCATTCTCCAATTTTTCAGTTAGGTGATTAATCACAGCTTCTGCTCCTTCATCGGGATACATTTGTTTCAGAAAATCATATGTTATATTTTGTTGCGCAATTTTTTTCAATAAATCCCTTGATATAAAATTTTTTTTAGGCACTTAGATCAGGTAAATTTCAAGATATCCTCTCGTTCTCGAGTCGCTTCGAAATACATTATTTATATGATTTCATGCATCTTGATAATTCTGACTCTTTACCAATGAAACGAACAATTTTTTTCAAAATGTGTACATCATGAATCGCTTCGTGGATTTCGCACTTATCACAACGGATACTTGAAATTGATGCAAGTCCCAAATGTTCTTCTTTCAGCACATTCTCCAAACTCAAAACTTGGTGGCAGTTCAGACACTTCAAATTTTTGCTTTGAGATAAACATACATCATTTTCATTGGATTATTTTTTGTTCGTATTTAGAGCCACAGTTCAGACAATTTATTTTTCCTTTTTTCAACTTTTGCTTTAGCAAACCTATCACTTTTTGGACAAAATCTGCTTTTTCATAATAGTATCTTGAACAACTAAATGCGAGCGATCGTTGGATTGCGACGTTGCCAACAGTCCAGTCATGGCTTATTTGCTGTATCAAGCATGCTAGTTTTGTTTCTGGGTGTACAGTTCCCCTAAAAAAGATCCCTCTAATACAGCGTTTGTACATGTATCGCGTCCCGCTACAAACGAGCCTAATTTTCGACATTGTTTGTAGCACGACAACTACCTCAAAGTCCAACCACCTTCACGTGGTATGGAGTGAACGGGCCGCAGCCGTGCAGCGAATGGGACGGTTGAGTGGACAGTCGTATTGCATGTGGGCGGACGCGACTTGACTAACGAGGCTCTGGCAAACATACCTAAATCCAAGCTGTGAGTGACGTGGCGACGGATGTATGACACCAGGGTCTTAAAACAAACGGTGACGCAACGGAGCCTCTCAGAGTAATCAGCCTTAGCCCTGTGCAGGGGGCAACACAGGGCCGGACCAACCCCTTTCCCCTCACTCACTCGGGGAAACAAATGACCACGAGATGAAACCCGGAAAGGGAATGAGGCCAACTATTGGCTGTCTCGGTTTCTTTCAGGACACTGAAGAGGTAATGATTCCGAGCGTTCTCCGAGGACTCTTCAGGGTGCTGAACAAATGACAGGGGCCGCTCAGATTAACCTCCAGCACCACAAGGTAGCCACGGCAGTCCATGTAGTCGCTAGGAGGGAACTCGAAGCGGCACCTAATCGGCAACCATGGATACGACATGGTGAAAAAAAACGTACCAGGTAAGATACAATGGACCAGAGGGCTCAAGTGTCGTCGGAGGCCTCAGCCTGACTAGCCTACATGGTGGAGGTTTCAGTGGGTAAACCTGTATCAGGGAGTGTCACACTACCGTGAGGTGTTGTCCGTAATGGATTTACTCCACCTCCAAAAAAAAACATTGTAGTAAATTTCAAGGATTTCATCTCATTTTCGCGCCAACTGTTATGGACGGGATCTTGTTTGTAGAACTATAATCTTCGGTCGCGACTCACTAACAAAGCTCCGGCAAACAAACTTGAATCCAAGCCATGAGCGCCGTGACGACGGATGCATGGCACCGGGTCCCAAAAGAAACGGTGCCGCAACGGAGCTTCCGTGAAACATGGCGAAATTTCGGAGTATCCATTAATGCTCAAGAACTCACGTAGTAAGCAAAATGCAAATATTAAGAGTGACAGACTTTCTGTTACTTGAATCTGAACGTAGCTTGTCATAAACCATATTTTTCAGGATGGTACAAAAATATGCCGATTGGAGTAACTATAATGTCGAAATGGGTGAATAAATGCATAGATGATAGGACTGAATAAAAAAATTAAATTACGAACCACTCTGTATGATCAACTGCTGTGTCTTATCTCGCCAAAGCAGGCACTGATGAGCAGCTAATTATGAAATTCACGGGTCACAGCTCATCTGATTCGTTAAAACCTCACCTAGAGTTGGACAATGAACAATTCAATTCAATTCAATTGGGGTAGTTTGTACCTGTGATTTTTTCAATAATTCTGCGGACCGGGGCTTTTTGGTTATGATATTCCATTGAAACGCTGAAATGTTGATTCCACAAAACCATACAAAAATTCAAATCAGTCCCTTCATGAGGGTAGTTTATACCGGCGATTTTTCGAGAAACTTTGTTGACCGAGGGTTTCCGGTGAATATATTTCATTGAAACGGTAGAAAATGATTTCATAAAATATATCATTCGTGCCGCCATAAAAAATGTAAATCAGTTTATCAATAGTTTATATAGTATCCAATGAGTATGTTTTATTGGAACGCTGGAATATGATGACACAAAACATATTATTTGTGCTACTATAGGAAAAATGCACATCATTCACCTTGTAAGGGTAATTTATACTTGCGATTTTTCGAAGAACTGCTGACCGCGGAAACAAATATTAGAAAATAAACATTATAATAAACAATTCAGTCTCTTGATCAATATACTTAAGAAAATAGAATTCCAATATATACATCCAATTAAATAATTTTGGCAGAATCCGCAGAGAAAATAACATGTTTATCAGAATTGGCCGGTACAATTTCAGTCTCATCCACATTCAAAAAATATATGGAACTCAAATAAACAATGGTCAATCTCGACAAGGATAGTCACATGAGGGGACTAATGCGATTTTTTTCTATTAAGGCACAAAAAATATGTTTCTTGCGATCATATTCCCGCGTTTTATTGAAATATCTTCACTGGAGATTTCACGTTGCTTTTTTATGTTATTTTGTTTTGATCATGTCTTTGAAGTAATTTAATGATTTTCGTTGACTGTTTGTTTGGCGCCGACTCAAAATTAGTTACTTTCAGTTCAGGAGGTAAGTTATTGAGACAAAAAGGTTCATTATAGTTTTTACTTTTCCATTTAATTTTTCGTCGGTTTAATTTTTTGTTGAAAAGTTATTATTCTGTAATTTTCGTTCCTGAAGGGGTCAGTGGATTTGAAATAGTCGTCACAAAAAAAAAATAAGTTCAAACCGGACAAAGTCGATGGTACCAGCTAGTTATAGTATATAACAGTTATTAGTTAAAGTAAGATGGGTACGTAAGTATTTTTAAAGTAATCCAAATCAAGTAGGTAGCAATTTCTAAAAATAATGGGACACGTATTTCTTTAACCCTTACGAAGACCCCAAATACTAATTTTTACACGAACTTCCAATACCAATTTAACCCCCATTTAACCCCTTTAGGGATTGAATTTCCAGAAACACGGAAACACGTATTTTTTATTTGTAACAAAGACCCCCCAAATGCCAATTTTTATGATCCCAACTTCAAAACTAACTATACAGACTTTCAATCCTCATTTTACCCTTTTGGGGTTGAATTTTCGAAAACCCTGAAGCACATTTATCTTCATTTGTGAAGAAGAGCCCAAATACTAATTTTCATGACTCTTATTTCAAAACCACCTACCTGTACTTTCACTTTCACCCCCCTTCTCACCAACCTTCTCATCCTTTCAGGGATGGAATATCGAAAAAATATGTTGTCTTCCGGTCAGCAAAGTTCTTCGAAAAATCTCAAGCATAAACCACCTCCATGGAGGGACTGATTTAATTATACTTATGGTTGCACAAAAACTATGTTTTATTCAATCATTCTCTACATATATTCACCGGAAACCCTCGGTCAACCAAGTTTCCTGGAAAATCGCAGGTATAAACTACCCTTATGAGGGGACTGACTTGATTTTTTTTTGGAGACAAAAAAAGTTTTGTGAAATCAGCGTTCCAATGGAATATCTTAGCTGGTAATCCCCAGAGCAGAGTTAAAAGAAAAATCACAAGTACAAACTACCTCTAAATGGGGGTGGATTGGAATTTTTGATATGATGGCACGAAGGCATTCCTCCATAGATGTCCATTTCACATTATGATCTTGATAATAGCATTACAAATTATTATATTGAAATCACTTATTACATGAAAAGGAAAAAAAAGTTTCCAATACATCTTGTATCAACTAATACAATTGCTAGGGTGGTCACGTAGAATTAATCTAATATACCTTAGGTAGAACATACTAAAATTTCAGCAGATTCTATTGATGCCTAGAAACCCCCTTATATGCCTAGTCCTTTATTTGAAAACCTAAAGGAAAACAATAACACAACAGTACAAAACAATGTTACGAAATCCTCCACCCAGGGACAAAACATTTATAATAATTGTATATTTCATGTTCAAAACTTCAATTCAGTTTAATTTCGATACTTCAATTTTTTATAGTGAGTTAAGTAAACTTAATTTGTAAAAATAAAATAATACCAAATAAACCAGTGAGAAACCCAAGTGAATACTTGTACTTTGAAATTCAAGTTTGTTCTATATTTTTCAAATATAAATCGATGAAGCGAGTAAGAAATAAATGTTAAATCATATCGAGATCTCGCTATTCCCATTTCTACATATAGATTAAAAGCTACGCCTCTGGGATGATCCATATCTAATAAGTCATAATACCGGTTGCGCAAAATCGATGTTCTCACTTGACTCATAAACTCTAGGTCGTATCATGAGAGCTTTTTCGATTTGATTGGGTGCGATAGGTTAAACTTATGAATATTCGACTATTAGCTTTTTAACTGCGGTTTCGCAGCATTGTGCACATTATATGTCGCAAACAATGAAAGAGAATTTGGGAAAAAATCAGGAGCTAAGTGGTCTTTTGTTTATTGTTTCATAGACAGCTGCAATTGGAGACGTGAGTGTGTAATTAAAGGTACTAATTAAGTCAGTTAACTGTCAATGGAGTGTTTGAATCGTGAACTTGAGCATGATTGTATCACACTTTTTGTGCGTTTTCGATAGTACAGTTTGTCGCTTCTAGGTGGCTGAAACTTTGACTGTGGGATCAAATAAAGTCTCAATAAATAAAATAAAATAATAATGATGATATATATTGTTATGTTTAGAAGTACGTTAAATATTTAAAGAGTTGAAATAAGAATTATAAATAAATAAAAAACATAAATAAAAAAATGTTCGTATTTAGTAATCTATGCAGTTTTTCTGAAGATTCTACCGTTTTTCTGAAACTTTATATAATATTAATCGATACCTATGTTTGAAATAAACATGTTTTCAACATTACAAGCAATTGGCATCATTTTAAAAATTATAGAAACCAAATTTTACTAATATATTTTTGAGTACAAGCAGATAACAAAATGTTAAAAGTTCAAATATTCTGTATATGAAATTGGATCTGAACACAATAGCCAATGAGATGCCAGGAAAAATCTTGATGCAAAATTAGTAATTTTGAAAATATGAAAAGCAGAAACGTCAAAAGAATGATTTTTACATGTCTTGTATATAGTATATAAGGTAGTTAGAAATGTTTCGTTAATAAAAACTGTCAAAATGGTGAAAATAATGAAAGTGAAAAGGTGCGTGAAAATCAAAAATTCTAGAAGGAAACAAAGGATATTGGTATCAAGGGAGATAAATCAACAAGCTAAGCGAGGAAGAACAGAAAAATAATTTTGGAAGAACGGAATGAGAAAAATTGAAATTAAAAAAAAAACAATCAACATGTATTAGAAAAGCAGTTATTTGACAAGACAATATGGGAAATATTATAAAGAACAATAGCAGATAAAAGATCCCAGATGCAGAGTCAATCTTACCTTTTTCTATTGGAGATTTACCAGTACGAGGCGAAGTCACAGTCGACAAAGGGGCTGCAGTTTCCAAGAACGGGAGAAATCCGAAACACTGAACATTCTCGTTACAAGAAGTCACAAGGTATTTTTTGAAACCATAAAAAGTTACTGCAGTGCAATTAAACTTTTAAAGAACTTTTTTTGGTAGAAATCTTCATGAATTAATATATTGACCACATAACCTATAAAACTAGGTTAAATTTCACTTTTAGTATCACATAACTTCACATTTCCTGTCTATAATTGCTATGAAGCACTTATTAGGGTAATTATTGCAGAATAGGTAGTAGTGAGTTTTTTCCTGAATAAAGGAAATTATTATTTTGTTGAATTTCTGCTTTATCTTCAATGTTTGAGCAACATTGAGTAGCCATTTTCTAAAATTGACTTCAAGAACGACCAGAGGCCTCCACAGTAGAACCGACTTCTGAGATTCCATAGGCGTACCGATTGAGTTTGCTGAGGTGAAGGAAATAAGGTAAAAGTGAAAATGGGAAGAAGGTGAAATGCATAGCCGGACATATTAAATATTTATATGGGTATTCATTTGTCAATATATACTAAATTGAATTCAAACGGCAACTAGCTTAAAGATTTTGAAAATAGTGGAAATATCAGTAGAACAAAGTAAAACAAAACAAAAAAATAGCAAAACAAAACAAAATTATATATTTTGTTATGATGTCCGGTTGTGGAAAAAAATAAACAAATATAAAATAAAATAAAAACGAACCGCAACCAACGCATCATAACAATATATATATATATATATATAAATTTAGAAATAACGACTGAAAATTGGTATGAACAGTGGGGAATAACGGGGATCTTCAGTTAGCACAAGTGTTGAACTATGAAAAACTCTTCAATACGATGGACCGAGCTTTCGTTTCAATTTTGAAACTTCTTCATTTCAAGTATTTTTCTCACAATAATGTCATTTACATATTTTAGGACCCTGAAGAAGATTCAAAATTGAAACGAAAGCTCGGTCCATCGTATTAAAGAGTTTTTCATAGTTCAACACTTGTGCTGACTGAAGATCTCTGTTATTCCCCACTGTTCATATATATATATATATATATATATATATATATATATATATATATATATATATATATATATATATATATATATATATATATATATATATATATATATATATATATATATATATATCTGTAGATATATAGATATAGAGATATATAGATATATATATATAGATATATAGATATATAGATATATAGATATATAGATATATAGATATATAGATATATAGATATATAGATATATAGATATATAGATATATAGATATATAGATATATAGATATATAGATATATAGATATATAGATATATAGATATATAGATATATAGATATATAGATATATAGATATATAGATATATAGATATATAGATATATAGAACCAGTAAAACACCTGAAGTACCTGGGAATCACTCTGAGCGAGAACGGAGACTACAGGGAACATATACGTAGGGCAGCAAAGAAAACAGAAGAAAGAATAGCCACACTATCGAGGATCATGCCAAATATCAGCGGACCTAGCAGCCAAAAAAGAAGCATGTTACACGGAGTAGTCAAATCTGACATACTGTACAGGGGCACAGCTATGGCACCCCGTTCTAGAAAAGGTAACATACAAAACCTCCTGACAAAAGTAGAGAGAAAAGCCTACTTGCATCTGCAGCGCCTATAGAACAACGTCAACAAAAGCATTGAATGCAGTGGCAGGAGAGATTCCGCTATACCTGCTAGCCAAAGAAAGACACAGACTCCACCTGAGGAACGAAGTAAACCAACAGGCAAAAAATGAGGAAAGAACCAGAACCCTGGATGCTTGGCAAGAGGATTGGGAAAGATCGGAGGGGGTAGCCGAATGGACAAAAACGCTGATCCCAGAACTTGGGAAATGGCTGAAATGCGAACACCGGTGCACAGACTATTACCTGACACAAGTCCTCACAGGCCATGGGGCTTTCAGAACGTACCTGAAGAGATTCAAGAGAGCAGAAACAGAGGAATGCAAATACTGCAGAGCGATAGACACAGTAGCACATACATTGTTCGACTGCCCCAGATGGCACACCCAAAGGCAGACGCTACATATAACAATAGGAACTGCCGACATAACCACTGAGAACTTCCGGAAGTGATGATCATGGAGAGGAAAAATGGAAGAACATACATAACTTCATTAGGATAGTAATGAAACGAAAGACAAGAAGAATAGATACAGAACGAAATACAGGCCAGTACTGCGTAGATGATTATACCAATCTGGTGATTCCTGCGCAGTACCTATCGGAGGAGAGGGGTTTTTTAGTCGGTGCGAGCCCGGCATGCGCAACGAGCGTATCCGTAGGGATTTTTCCTCTCGAGATTGCAAAAAAAAAAAGATATATAGATATATAGATATATAGATATATAGATATATAGATATATAGATATATAGATATATAGATATATAGATATATAGATATATAGATATATAGATATATAGATATATAGATATATAGATATATAGATATATAGATATATAGATATATAGATATATAGATATATAGATATATAGATATATAGATATATAGATATATAGATATATAGATATATAGATATATAGATATATAGATATATAGATATATAGATATATAGATATATAGATATATAGATATATAGATATATAGATATATAGATATATAGATATATAGATATATAGATATATAGATATATGATATATAGATATATAGATATATAGATATATAGATATATGGATATATAGATATATAGATATATAGATATATAGATATATAGATATATAGATATATAGATATATAGATATATAGATATATAGATATATAGATATATAGATATATAGATATATAGATAGATAGATAGGAATGCACATAGAGCAATTTCTTTGGCCAAGTATGCATTTTTGAAGCTTTCAAATAAGCATTGATCGTTGATTTGCATGCCTGATAGGCGAACTATTTTTTGAGAATCGGTCTGTCCAAAAGAATTTCACTTCTTATATAACACTCTATAATTTTCAGAAGAAAGGAGGTGGGACTGATGGTTCGATAAGACTTTGGTTCGTCCGCTAGACGTCTCCCGTTTTGGTATTCGACCGAAAATAAAACTGGCCTTGAACATCCTTTCAATGAAGGGCTCTATCATTTTAAGGGCATTTCGTACTGAGCCGGGGAACATTCCGTCCTTTCCGGCCGATTTAAAAAGTTTTGAGCTCTGGAAAGCCCATTTGAGTTTTTGGGTGGTTAAGATTTTCCCCGCTAGGCTCCTGCTGGTTCTGTTGGGGTTGATGACAGTCTCTTCCAGCTGAACACTTCGCAGTTCGTCTTCAACAAACTTGGACCAAGAGCAGTGTGTCTGGATGAGAACACTCCTTCTGGATTCCTGCATATCCACCGTTCAGCTTTTTGATCAGACCGATGCCGTTGGTATTTTCTTTAGATATAATTTTCTGGAGGCGTTAGGCTGGGGCTGATTCCGAGTTCTTTGTTGTGCTCATTCTTGGTTGAGTTCTTCCAACAAACTTATGCTGATATATTATATGAACATCAATGTGTTCCTATATTTTTGTCCGGCTTTTTTCGATTTCTCGCGATATTTTTCGGATATTCCATGGACATGAGTAATTTGGTATATTGGTTGCGTTAGATGTATGTTTATGATTTCAATCCTATGACTTTCGGGTTGTGGCACCTCCAAATTTTTTTTACTGAATTAATAATAATCGTAATGATAGTACTAAATGTAATATGAAACGGTTTTTCCATGATATCCACCACGTCACACTTGCAGATTCAGATAATTTTGTAGTTTGAAAATAATTTTGTAGTTCAATTGGAATAAAACTTTTCATATTCAAAGTTCCAAATAATCAATTATTATTGCGAAAAACAATAAAAACAAATAAGATATGAATAGAATCTAAGATATTGCTACTTGTTGAGGAAAAGCTTTGTTTTTTTGGTTTCCGGTGGTAATAAACATTGCATTAGTAGGTCGTCAAAAAATAGTACAATACAATACACAAGTGTATATTATCACAAAACTTTGAAAAATATAAAAAAGTAAAGCTACAAAAGTATCCCATCATTTGAGGGTTCGAGTTCTTTCATGCTCGATCCCAAAATATTCTTTGATTGTAAGAAACCAGTTTTTCAGTGAAAAACTGATGAAAGTTTAGAAACCTCACACTTGAAAGTATCTCGTTATACAGGTGCAGATTCACATAATTAATTTTTTTGTGACATTTTGAGTAACGATTGATTTTGGATTGAACCGTATTTAGTTTTTTTTCTCCAGTAAAGATGAATAGATCAATTAAGTCTTTTGAAAAAAAGAGAGGGCGAAAATGGTCATGAAAATGTACTTAACCCAACTAACCGTTTTTGTAACATAAAAGCCTTATGGTGGCACGATCCATATGACAATTACATGGAATGAACCAAAATAACATGATTTAAGAACACGTAAGCTGACAATATTCTTTAAAAGTCGGATCAGAAAGGTGATACTCGATATGAGTTGCACGCCAAGTAATTTAAAGCTGGTACCCCAAGGCCCGATATTATAATGTCAGTTAAACTCCGAAAACCTTAAACCAGTTTATCTTCAAGTCTAAACCAAAGGTGGTGAAGAAGTCGTTTTATAAAAACACATAAGATTTTCATTTTCCATGTATATGAATGTCATCGTCAGTTGGCCTTATGGTGTTTCGTTTCCTCCAAACCATACCTGGTGGGTTTAAGGTTTAAACTCCCTCACTCAAGAGTTTGAACTGGCATTATAATATCAGGCCTAAGTGATATTTGTATGAAAAAAACAAAGAAAACACTGTTTTTTTTCTATATTGATTTTTAGTTTTTGCATGTGAAATATGTTTGGGCTGAATATATAAAATATGGATGACATTTCCCCTTTTTTGAATTGGCATGATGTATCGGCGAAAAAACCCTTCTTTGTCGGAAAATTAATATAGATCGTTAATATATTTTAGAGGACGTTAGAACATTAGGAATAAGTAATAACCTTTCATTCGAGGCACCCTTCATTTGAATATATCTATATTCTATATATCTATATATCTATATATCTATATATCTATATATCTATATATCTATATATCTATATATCTATATATCTTTTATCTATATATATATATCTTTTATCTATATATCTATATATCTATATATCCCATATATCTATATATCTATATATCTATATATCTATATATCTATATATCTATATATCTATATATCTATATATCTATATATCATATATCAATTATCTTATATCTATTCTATTTATTATATATCTCATATCTACTATCTATTCTATTATCTATATATCTATTCTATATATTTATCTATATATCTATTCTATATATCTATTATTATATTCTATATATCTATATATCTATATATCTATATCTATATATTAAATCTATATTCTATATTCTTATTCTTATGGTATTCCTATATTATTATTATTAATGTATATTATATATTATATTATTATTTAGATATTAATTATGGATTATAATATATAAAATATATAGATTATAATTATAGATATATAATATATAATATATAGATATATGGATATTAGATTATAATATATAATATATGAATATATGTCAAATAAAGGGGGCCCCCATCGTTAAGGTTTCTATGGTTCCCTAGGTCGGTTCTGTCGCCAAATAATTAACGATCTTCATTATTATTTTCCGACAAAATTTTTTTTGAATTCATGCATAGAAGAAAAGTCATCCAATTTTTTTATATATTAAACAAATTGCATGCAATAAACTCAAAATCTATAAAAAAAAAAAAAATTCTTGTCTTTCTCATCAAATATCACGGGTGATTTAAATGTCGGTTCACTCTTGGTGACGTGATGGGAGGCCAACCCTACCTCGGGTTGGTTTGGAGGAAACGGAAGAAGGGGGAAACACCATAAGGCCAACTGACGAAATTCATATACATGGAAAATAAAAAATCTTATTTTTTTTATAAAACGACTTCTTCACCACCTTTGGTTAGCAGATAAACTGGAAATTTCTTTACGTCAATATCGGGCCTTGTTACCAGCAATCTGGCGTGCAATATCGGCTCGCACAAGGGGTTTGTCCCCTGCTAATCATGTTATTTTGGTTCTTCCCATGGTTTTTATAATATCGTGCCCTCTCAAAAGGTTTTATTTTACAAAAAGGTTAAGGGTTAATCATTTTTCATGACCATTTTTACCCCCCCAAAAAACAATTTATTTTTCTCTTTACTGGAAAAAAAACCCATACGGTTCAATCCAAAATCAAACGTTACTCAAATGTCCTAATTATGTGAATCTCCCTGTATAACGGATACTTTCAAGGAGGGGTTTTGAATTTCATCGGTTTTTTACTGTTTTGGGTTTTTTCAATCAAAAAACGATCTGAGCATGGGAACTCGGGTAAATGATAATTTTTTGTGGGTTTAATATTATTCATTTGGTTTGTGAAAAATTTTTTTATTGCTATTTTTGACGACCTACTAATCTATTTTTTCCACCGAGACCAAAACAGCTTTTCTCAACAAGTAACAATTTTCTTAGATTCTATTCATAAACTTATTTGTTTTTTGGGCCCCCCAATAATAATTGATTTTTGGAACTTTGAATATGAAAGTTTTATTCCAATTTAACTAAAAAATTTTTTTCAAACTACAAAAACGAATCTCAAGTGTGACTTGGAAAAATCTGGAAAACCGGTTTCATATTACATTTGTACTATCTTCGATTTTAAATTCGTTTTGGGGGGAAAACCCGGCTGGGGAAATAAAACATACATCTAACGTAATAACCAAATTTCATGTCCCTGGAATTCCGAAAAAATATCGCGAGAAATCGGAAAAAACCGGCACGAAATATGGAACACATTGTTCATATAATATATCGAAAGGGTTGGGAAAAACTCAAACCAAAAAGGCCAATAAAAAACTCGGAAAACCCCGCCAACCCCCGAAAATTTTATCCAAAAAAAAACCAACGGCATCGGGCTGATCCGAACGGTGGAAAATGCGGAATCCAAAAGCGAAAACACTGGGTCTTGGTCCCAAATTTGTTGAAACGAACTGCGGGTTATCTTGAAAAATGGGGGGAAAATTTAACCCCCAAAATAAAAAGGGCTTTTCCCGAGCTCAAAATCGGGGCTTTCGGCTCAATAGTGCCCCAAAAGATAAGTTCTCATGAAAAGGATGTTCAAGGCCAGTTTTTTTTCAGTCGAAAACCAAACCTGGGGGGATACTGCGGGGGTGTTCATCCAAAGACCCCCGGGCGTTTTGGGGGACAACCAAAGGGGCTTTTTCGAACCATCAGTCCCACCTTTTTTTCCCGGAAGTTATAAAAGTGCTATATAAGGGTGAAATTCTTTTTGGGAACCAAAGTTCGCCTATCGGCATGCAAATCAACGATCAATGCTTTAAAAATTAAAAAATGCTAAACCCCAAAGGAAACTCTATTCATTCCAAATAAAATGGGTTTCTCACGATCACCCTGACTCCATTATCGGGTCGCTGGGAAGGGAAATAAACCATCCTGATCAGATGAATAAAATTTCATGCTGAAAAACAGAATCATTGTAGCTGCTCTGGAAAAACGGTCGGGAAAGACGGGGGAACCAATTGTCCTGGGGTGGGGGTTTTATCGCCTTTGCTGTGGTCACTGACCGTGGATAATCTGATAGTGAAGCTTCATGAATCTGGAATCACGATTCAAGGTTTCGCCGATGACCTGGTCGTCACTATTAGGGGCGAACATGACGGGATAACATCCAATCGCATGCAGACAGCCCTAAATATAATCAGAAGCTGGTGCGCAAAGGAGGGACTAAATGTAAATCCTAGCAAAACAGTGCTAGTTCCATTCACAAAGAGGCGTAAGTATGAACTGAAAACCCCAACACCGAATGGAACTCAGCTAACTGTTTCCAATGAAGTCAAATACCTGGGCGTCATAATCGTCCAGAGACTAACATTTTTTTTTTTATTTCCAAAGCAACAGCAACAACCTGGACCGCAGAGTTTTTGCAAGACCTGGGGATTGAAGCCAAAAATGATAAACTGGTTATAGCAAACGATTATCAAACCCATGGTCATCTATGCCTCATTAGTATGGTGGCCAAAAACCCAACAGCACTCGGCACAAATCAAGCTGCAGAAAGTGTAGAGGTTAGTTTGACTGCGAATCACAGGGGTAATAATCACGTGCCCTACTGCAGCACTAGAGGTAATGCTCGATCTTCCGTCACTGCACTTGTGTGTAATGAAAGAAGCGGCAAAAAGTGCTTTCGGACTGCACCAGGCATTAGATTTGACGGCTGGAAATCTGATTGAATATCTGATGATTGTGGTAAATATTTCCCCAGAATCCAGGTACAGGCCATCAGATAATATGTCAACTAGGCACGACTTCGAAGTGAATTATGGTTATACAGAACCACCATATATTCTGAATGAATGGGCCTCAATATTATTCCCTTATTCAAAAAAGGAGATAAGACAGAGTTAGATAACTATAGACAAATTTCCCTACTCTGCTCACTCTCGAAGTTGTACGATAAAGTAGTAACCGCTAGGATAATGAATTACTTGGAAATGAACAACTTGATATGCGCTAACCAGCATGGTTTTAGAAAAAATCATTCTGTGGAAACGGCATCATTCCAATTTCTCAATTTTGTTTACTCTGAAATAGATTCTGATAACTGTGTAATTAGCCTGTTTTTCGATTTGTCAAAGGCATTTGACACGGTGTCATCCGAATTTCTAAATAATGAGTTGAAAATGCTCGCTTTTCCAAATAATTTATTGACATGGCTGAAATCATATATGTATGGACGTAGTATGACTGTGAGAAATAACGTTTTTAAGTCAAGTGAGCGTGATGTTAAATTAGGTGTACCGCAAGGGTCAGTCCTAGGACCCCTACTACTCGTGCTATTTGTCAATGATTTGCCCGAACACGTAACTGATTGCTACATCACCATGTTTGCTGATGACACAACAATTACAGTTGCTAGCCCTGATCCAAATGTACTATTAACTAATGTCGGCAGAATCATTGATTCATTCACATCATGGTGTGATAGAAATCAACTCATTTTGAACACAACAAAGTCAGTTTCAATGAAATTCTATAATAGGAAGGATAATATCCCTAGTGAAATAAACGCTATTGATGAAATAGTTATGTCGCAAGATGTAAAATTCTTGGGAACACTTCTAGATGAGAGGTTAGACTGGGATCTACATATCAATCACGTATGCAAGAAACTAAATTCAGCATTCTTTGCAATTAAACAGATGAAAACATGTGTAGCCAAGGAGAGTTTATTAAGCATTTATTATGCAATAGTATACTCACACATTTCCTTCAACATAATGTCATGGGGATGTGGTAAAGATTTTGGTAGAGTGTTTATAGGGCAGAAACGTATAGTGAGATTAATATTTGATATGGACTATCGAGATAGTTGCAAACCAATATTCAAAAGAGAGAAATTGTTAACTGCTCCATCCATCTATATTTTGAAATGTTTGAAATGCATTAGAAGCAACTTGAAATCCTTTGATACCAACGCTTCTTCGCATGCTTACAACACACGACATGGTGGTCTCCTAAAAATACCAAACCACAAAACCACGAAATTCCAAAATGCTCCACTCTACAAAGCATTGAGCTTCTACAACAAATTGCCAACGGCAATAAAAAATTCTGAATGTGATAGAATATTTTTTAACAAAATAAAATGTTTGCTGATTGAAAAAGGTTACTATTCCTATCAAGAATATTTGGATGATCCATTATTGTGAATAATTTCAATTTTAATTAATTATTTCACTTTTAATATGTTACTTGTAGTGTGCTGTCATCTTACTTGTTCAGTGATAAAGTTCATTTGTACTCGGGTTGAGATTTTGTTTATACTGATAATCGTGACACTCTTAAATATGTATCTGGTATTGTGCTGTCGTCATGTCCGTTTGATTTTATTCATACACAAGATCGTTATTTAGTTCAGTTCATTTATACTCAATGACCAACAATATGGTTTTGCTGTAACATGTGATTTATGTATTGTAGGACTTACCATATGTACACATTGTACCTAAATGGCTAATAAAATTTATTTATTCATTTATTTATTCATTTTATTGGAAAGGTATGGTATACTGATGGTTCCAAAATTGATGGAACAGCTGGTGTGGGAGTAACGGGTCCTAATTTTAGGCTCTCAGAACCCCTAGGCAAAGCCCCAACAATTTTTCAAGCAAAAACTCATGCTATAGAAATGTTCGCCCAAGAATGCCTTGAAAGAGGCTCTAGGGGGGCAGATATCAATATCCTATCAGTCAGCGAAGCAGCACTAAAAGCTCTAAAGTCACATACTGGTGAGTCTGGACTGACTTGGGACTGAAAACTTTCCCCTAGACAACTGGCTAAGAACAATCAGGTTACCCTGATGTGGCTGCCAGTTCACAAGGAAATCAAAGGCAATGAAGAAACTGCCAGCCTTGCCAAGGAAGGAGCAAACACTCAATTTTCTGGCCCAGAGCCGTTTTGTGGTCTTTCCAAAGCCAAAGAGTTTCTGGGCCCATCGCCAAAGAGAGCTGAACAGTTTTCCGAGTTGGACAAGAAAGACTTGAAACTGGTAACGGGACTGCTCACTAGACATTGTCCTCTGAGGCATCATCTCAAAAAATTGATAAATCAGACAGTGAACTGTGCCGTTACTGCGAAAACTTCGTCTACTTGTCATATGCGGATTTTCCTCAATAAAAAGTATATTTCAATAGACCAGACAATATTGCAGATTTAAAAGTTAGGATAACGGAAGAAATTAACAACATAACCCTGAGGTCCTACAAAATGTTGTACGAGAATTCCAAGATCGACTTGCTTATTGTCAAGAAGTGAATGGTGGTCATTTTAAACATTTAATGTGATTGTAAAATAAAAAATACTTCCTAAACATTATGTGACATTGTTTCCTTCATTCTACGTGAAGAATCAAAATTTTCCATTTTCAAAATAAATTTGCTCAGTTATGATTGCACCAGAATTGAAAAACTTAACATTGCTGAACAGAGAATAAAAATCCATTTCGAACAAGGTACCATTCAATATTTTTGAGGGCGTGCTCATAATCCAGAGGGGGTGCACGAAGGGGGTAATATTTTCGTACTGTAAATTGTCAAATTGACAATATAAATTGACCTGTTTCAGTTTTTTTTTTAACAAATACATAGTTACGCTAAAAATGAGAACGAAAATTCAACTCCTCATGGCAAAAATGGCAACGAACGCTACGAAAATTGTTACAGTAGATTCATGGACTGGAGACTAAAAAATAAGGTGAATTTTTTTTCCGAAAATGTTTTGGTAGCATATTTCCAACACCTATCGGAAAAACTGAAACGTTGCTCTCTATGGGCCTTTTACTTAATGCTTAGATCGACTCTAAACATAAAAAACAACATAAATATAGAAGCCTATTTCAAGTTGAAAGCGCTATTAAAAAGGAAATCGAATGGCTTTAGAAGCACAAAATCCAAAATTTTGACAGCTAAAAATATTTAAGATTTCTTCGAAACGGCTCCTGACAATCAGTACTTGTTTATGAAGGTAAAATATGTCCACTAATACTATTTTCCACACTTACAGTAATTTTTATTTTTAGACTGTTTTTATAATTTCAGTAAATGGTGGATGTCGAAAGCAGGAACTGAGAGGTATGAAAATTGAAGATGTCGAGGACACAGGAAAATCCTTTATTATTAAAATTCCAATTACAAGAACCAAAATTCAACGTTCTTCTGTGATCTCTGACCATTTTTATTCTAGAATGAAAAAATATTACATTATACGCAAGACTAAATAAAAATTTACCTTTTTTTTAATATATAAATGGAACATGCACCAAACAACCCGTTGGGATAAACAAAGTAGGCAGAATACCAAAAGATATTGCAAAATTTCTTAAACTAGAAAATCCTAAATCTACACAGGACACTGTTTTCGCAGATCTCCGGCAAACATTTCAGTAGATGCTGGCAGGGATCTATTGGATTTGAAGTGACATGGTGGGTGACAATTCCTTAAAAAACGAAGAACTCACCTCATCGAGAATATCCTCCGCTATTTTCCATTATAGTAATACAACCTCAACAAACGGAAATATTACAATGTCATATGATTCGACACATTGAAATACTTTTTATATATTTAATAATTGTACAGTAACCATACATAATTATAATGTTCCTAACGTTAATTAAACCAACGTAGTAGTAAATAGAACAAATTATATCCTATATGATCATCAAAGTTGTGAAAGATATATCCTCTATAATTTTGTAGAATCGTTCGAAATAAAATTGTTGAAAAGATCTACAGATGCAATAATCTACAGGGTATCCCATTTGAAGAAATGGAGTACCCTGTCATAACTAGATTTAAGCATGATTTACAATACCAAATAATAATTAAAATATAGTCCAGACTTTTTTGGCACACTGTATATGCCCGTAGATAAAGTTTAGTAGGTGATGCGTATTGTAAAGCAATTACGCACTCATGGAATTACGTACTCGTCACTACGCGGCTTCGTTCGTAATTTTTCCATTCGTGCGTAATATGCTTTATACAACACTTGATACGTAATATACTATCATCGGAACAATTTGCATGAAAAATCAAACTTGTTTGAACGCTTTTGTATTTCTGACCGCAATAATAGATTTAGTATGTATTTGTTTCATTCGCACTAGTTCTGACGTATCGATTCGTCAGAAAACGCATCCATAACCCCCTTTGTTTTTGTACTATTTTCAGTATTATTTCCAATCACTTGTTACTTACCACCCTATATCATCCCCAGTTCCCAGTAACATGACTTCTCTACTTCAACAGTTTTTTGTAGATTTCATAGGACTTCATTAAAATACTACTTCACCTAATTTTCCGAAATTATTTTCCTACTCACTTTTTTGTACTCTGATATGAATACTGAAAATGAACATAAAAAATCCCTTTCTCATTCCGAAAATTTTGTTTGCTCCAAATATAGAAAGAAGCATTGGTTGGTTATTGTTATAGACTTCCTTACGAAATAATTTATTGTTATTTTCAAGCTTGATGAATCAAATAAAAGAAATTTCGCTATACATGCACGGCAGAAATTTTCAATAGGAGCCGGATGATACGAAGAATAAAATTGCTATTCCTATGTTTTCAAAAAAAAACATAAAAACATACCACAACTAACTAACAGATCTTAATCTTCAATAATGCTCAAGATGATTCCTATAAAAAAGAATTTGAATATGACGTAACTGATTAACATTCGAATGACAGATATAAAAAATATTTCACATCCTGGAGAGTTGTTGAAAAGGCCAGTTGAAGGAAAAATTGGTCAGGAAGATGAATACGGGGGCATGTCCAAGGCCTAAGTTCAACTATATAAACCACTCGACCAATTTTAACCGTATCAGTCGATCTTGTGAACCAATCATGAAGGTATATCATACTATATCCTAATTCTCGGAATAGATTTGAATTACAAATTGGGAATGAGTGTTGTGAATGAGTGATGTGAATTCTATTGTTGTGAATTTCAATCGACTTTTTTTTAATTGCTGTTCGATTTTCAGGTAATTGTTGGACTTTTGGCTCTTGCCGCTGTAGTCGCATTCGGAGAAGGTAATTTTCAATTATTAACAACTTATCCTCCTATATATTTTTTCATTTAATCCTGATTATTATATGTAAAGAAATATAATATATATATATATATATATATATATATATAATATAATTCATTGTATCGCGAATATTTTTTTTCGGTGTCTCGGATATTTTCAAAATTAAAACATCATAATTAGAAGTGTTTTCATGCCCAATTAGTACTTTCTGCAGTCTCAAACAAATTAAGGAAAAACGTAACTTTTGACTCAATTTCCTATGCTTTTTTCTCAAAATCTTGCAAGGATGAAGTTCCTGGAGTACTTACTATCATGTGATTTTGAAACACATAAAATGTATCTTTTTTCAATTTTCACTTCATCACCAATGTCATACTTTTCCAGTGTTGAAAAAAATCAGGTTGGGTAGGTATCCAACTAGAGAATAGTTTCTTGAAATATTTTTATGGACAAATAAATCTTCTGAAATTACATTTGATTAATTACTTTATAGAGGTGTGATCTTGATAAAAATTTTCCAGATTTCCTCCAGGAACGATTTTTCGTAATTTAAAAAAAAAAAATCCCAAATATTAATAAAATTTTTAATAAGATTTTAAAATCAATTCATTCACTTTTCATCTCAAATAGAGAAATTACAATCCTCTAGGATTTTTTTCACCCTAGGATATTCTCTTCAATTTAGAAAATTCAATAGCGATGAGACATTTCTCTTAAGGAAACATCTATAAAAGTCGAATAGTAGAAACCGTTTTTTTTTCAAAAATATTGCCAGTGTATCAGCAAAATTTCTAGATAACTAATACAACTTTCAAAATTATTCAACTGCAATGATAATAGGGATTATTTACTGGAAAAGTACTGCACATCGACCTCCATTTAGTTTAATTCCATAGTCAAAATCACTCATATTCATTTTTTTATCGAAAAAATCATCCCCAACCCCTAGGAAATTATTTCAAAACTCAATAACACTAATGGTGATCAGGAATATACGTTTGAAAGTTCATTTTCACATAGAATCAATTCTCTACTGGAAAGTGTTTACCTTGATGAATTGGGGAACTAAATGAGCAAATATATTAATAGTATTATTAATTCATTCATAGATTATTAATCTTAATCACAATGGTGAAGCTAATGCTAATGTTGAAGTTATATGACTAGTTCCATTAAAGATATAAGGAAACAATCATAAGAAATTATTAAATAAAATTAAAGAAAATAAAAATTCAAAAAAATTATAGTTCTTCCTTGAAATTTATTAACAATTAAAATTTAAAATCCTTTATGTAAGATAAAAATAAGTCGTGAAGGAACGAGTCAAAACATTGGGGGAATTAATAGCCCGATTAAAGTTCTAACTCAATTTAAAGAAAGTCCAAAATTTGAAGAGGAATCAAACGATGAAAAAATATTTATTATCATTTTCAATTAAATTTTATAGTAGTTTTTTGTGTTGAGGACACTTCAATTGTATTTTAGGTAGAAATTAATTTTTTTCTCAGATCGGGTGATTCAGCAGTCCGTTATATAGGTATCTTCTTATTAACCCATTCATTGGAAAATGTATTTTATCAGGGGTTTCCGTACATCTAGTGAAAAATGAACCAGTGACCAACCTATATCGTGATTATAGATCATAAAAAAATGAACCCATTAGATTATTGCATAAATGAAGATTCCAGTAGGCAGAAATATATTGGGCATTCAAACGAAAACTATAGAATTTTTTCGGTATCCCCTCATATATTTTGTCTCATTTTAGCCGGCCACTTGGGAGGCTGGTCTTCTGGCCTGGGTGGCTACAAAAGTGGTTGGGGATCAGGAGGTTGGGGATCAGGAGGTTGGGGAGGAGGATACGGAGGAGGACATGGAGGAGCTATCGTAAAAGTGATCAAGGTCGTTCCTAGCACATACAGTTACGGAGGTGGCCATGGAGGCGGTATGGAGGCGGTTATGGAGGTGGTTAGGAGGTGGTTATGGAGGGGATACGGTTATGGAGGTGGTTACGGTTATGGCGGTGGATATGGAGGAGGATATGGAGGTAGTTACAGCAGCTGGTAATCTGGTGAGTGAAGAAATGGCACAGAAACACAGGGCAAAAATTTCCATCTCCAGTCTAATATCAACAGAATTGGGTGTTAATATTTTTCACAAAATATTTTCACCAACTTAAAAAATTATTAAAAATAGGTTTTTCTCTTTTAGAGAAATCGAAAAGATTCAAAATTATTTGAAAATATGTCTAGATTAATTAGAATAAGATATTCTTTTATTTAAATTCACAGAGGAAGTAAATGAAAGAAGGTGAATTGATTTTGAATTGTTCAGTGAAGCATCAAATAAAAAATATTCGGAATGAGAATAACGTATAAAGTCTTTACGGAGTTGAGTGTGAATATTTTTTCGAAGAAAATTGTCTTGAATCGTAAAAAAAAATTCTAAACTTTTTTGGAACAATCGAATAGATTCAAAATTATTTGAAAACAAGTCGGCAGATCTCAATCAGAATAGGAAATTCTAATATATGAGTTCACAGAAGAAGTAAATGAAAGAAGGGGGTGGATTTATGTCGAATTGATCATTAAAGCGTCATATAAAAAATATTCAGAATTAAAATAGTCTTTATAAAGAAGTTTTTCGAAATGACAATCCATTTTTTAGGAAAATGCATATACTTTCATAAAAATCAAATAATTTAAAAGTATAGTGAGTAGAAATATTATTTTATATCTGTCTCACTCGAAGATCCGACTACTCAGGACACACTTCTAAACCTATATGTAAAAATCAATATGATCTTCATAAACACTGTAACTGCTATCAAGTGTTGGGTGCATTTAATTGATAATTTTTCTCTTTTTCAGGATGGTAATGGAAGGAGTACTGAAATCTTTGTATATGTGTAAATTATTTTTTTACAAATTGTGTATAGAATTGTAATAAATTCCTTTTCATCCAATGGTGGTTTTTAATTTTTTTCAAGTGATTCAAGTTGTTTTATTCGATCCATACCCGAGAATTTTCTGTAGCCTATTCGAAAGATGTAAATAACCATATTTTCAGAAGACACAAAGATAACTTCTAGGGTACTGTGAATGTATCATGAGAAATCCAAACTGAGATTTTAAAAGCAATCGTTCACAAAACCTAAAAAAACATCAAAATTAAGGAATATATCTATAGAACCCATGTCTATACCGTAATGCCGATTTTACCCAGAATTTAGTGTTTTTAAGCATTATCTGAAGGTATTTTCCAATTTCTCAAAATTACAGTAATTGGTGATAGTTTGAATGTTTTTTTTTTAATTTTTACCATATTGATTGATTCTAGATAGTCGAAGGCTCCCAAAATGAAAAATATAGACTGACACTTATTTTATGAAACCATTGCTACAGAGTGAGAAAGTATGTATGTATGAAGTACCATTCTGTTGATTCGTTTTGCTCAATAAGTCACAAAATATATTAAGTATTCCTTTAAAAGAATATATAGATGAGATGGTTCTCAATTTTTTTTAATATCAATCAATTCAGATTTTCTAACTGATCAATTTCTCAACCACTTAGAGAATATTAAAATTAAGCTCACACGATAATAAATATTGATTGATACTGAGGAATTCGCTATATTTTCCTCGTTTGCTCAGGTGTCCGTATTTTTGACCTTCCACTCACAAACTAGTTCTTGAACATAGTGAACTCTTGAAGATCGTTATAATATTTTCAAGGATATGTGCGAAGATGTGATGTGATGTTGATGTCATGTTCGCTGAATTTATGTAAAAATGGAAATTTTATTAATGGATTCTCGAAACGTGTCAGGTATACTAAGCAAAACAGGATTAGTATATCTATTAGAATATCCATAATTGGTTTTATTTTTCGCTCAGCACAATTTCATATTTATACCGGGAGGCCAATTAGTGTGGCCAAATTTGATATCTCCCTTATTTCAAAAAGCTGATAAATTCCCTTCAGGGAGGTCATGAGAAAGAATGGCACATATTCTTAAATGATTTCGGAGCATACGAGTTGCTTCGTGTACATTATTATATCTAGTTTTTTTTTTATAAGAATCAGGTTTCCCTATTCATAAACTCGACAGTTCTTAAGTTATTTGGACTATTTCGTTTTGAAGAATATTTTGTATTCAATATATTCGAAATAACTTATTATTTTCAGCCTACCACCTCTTTCCGATTTTTTCCCTTCTTGTTCAATACTTTGATTTTCATCCCAATCGCTGCTTCCACAATCATGACAATCTCGTCACTATTTGACACTTCTTGACAGTTCGATGTTCCGCAATTCCGATATGAACTCGAATGAACTCGATATCCTTTAACATTCTCACTGGAATCCAACAAACTTCCCTTCTTTACTTCTGGCATCCCATTTGAGTCTTTTTTCCTTAGGAAGATACACGAAAACAGTTTCTCCAAAAATTCGGGTGAAGGTAGCGTATGTGGGGACAACTGATATTTCGATGAAATTTTCACAGATGATTCAAAACACGATAAAAACACCTCAGCTATCGAAAATTTGTCGCGGAAAAAGTTAGCTTTAGGAAATATGGCCCTTCAATGTTGTGAAAATTGGCCATTGAAACGTCACTATATATACATGAATTCTGGGGGCTGTTACTTGTTTTTTCTTCAGCAACCCAATAACTGGCCACTATTTCATTTAATTATCTAACTTTTCTCCACAATAATGAATTGATACAAACACCATTACCCTTCCTAGCTTTGAAACAAGTATTCATCACTCCAAACGTCGATTTCATTACTTTTGGCTCCATCTATACAACTTTCAACGAAAATACATAAAAAACGATTATCAATGACTTCCGTGGAGCTTTCGTAGTTACAGTGTTGCCATATGAGTTGGCATTGGCCAAACTAAAGAAAACGTAAAGTAGGTTCGCGGAGTGATATTAATCGTGATGTTTAGCTTGAATAAAAAAAGGTAAAATGGCAAAATTTAAAAAACAACTTTTTTTAAGGCGACATACATTTTTAATAGAATTCATATGGGCAAAAAGTGAAAAATTGCTTTGGATGTGCGACGTAGGTTATTCCGTGAGTTATAGATTATAGAGCTTGTCACGCAAAGTTTCGTCATCGCGCGAAATGGTGAATTTTGAAGGTTATTGTAATTTGTAGTGACTTTCATTGAATGCGAACTGTGGTTATCACTTATGGTGATATCAAGAACTTGCCAACCATCACCACATATCACAATCAAGTGCCTGCCAAAACGTCACCGAAACTATCATACTCTCTTGAAAGTGACTGTGACTTCTAAGTGATATTTAAGTCGTACAGGATGGTTATCGCAACGGTTATTTTCCACTTTCAAGTTTGAAAACCTTCAAAGTGATTTGCTCAGTGGCCATAATGTTTCAGATACCTCAAATGACACTAATAAGTAATAGAACTGTGGAGTGGCTACCATAGATGGGAATTACGTGACTACAACCATATACTTACTGTATAGTGGTAGAGTTAGTGGTGATTACGTGATAACCACCGAGAGTTGCATCATCAGTTGTTGAATCAAGCAGTGATCTGTATTCATCATATGTTTTATTTTGACTCTGATCTGTGATACTTATGTTATTTTGTTAATTGACATTCAATTAATTTGAATAAAAAACTACAGAGTTTCTCATTACTACTCTTCAAGATTTCATCAATTTACAAAAGGTTATGGGCCCAGCTCTACGCTGAAAAAAATGGAAATAAAGTTGAAGATGTTCGTGAAAGAAGAAATTCAAGAGAAAAAGTTAATTATTCCAGTCAAGAATGGATAAATTTCCCAGATTCGAAAGGTTACATGGTAAAATAAATTATCACTCATGGAAGACAATGATGCTTTCATACATGGAATTGAATAATCTAGAGAAGATAGTGTCTGCCGAAGAGAAGAATCCAGCTGCTAGTCCACGTCCAATCAAAGTCTCAGAAGCAGAATTTTCCGCAAAATGTGAAGACTGGCGATACAGGCATTCTTTGGTCAAAGCTTTCATACTTTTCAATGTCGATAGCGACATTGTGAGCCAAATAACGTGTTATACTGATGCATATAACATGTGGAAAGCTCTCAATGATATTTACGACAAAAGATGTGAATATTCTCTACATGTTCTGGCTAAATCTTTAGTCGGAATCAAATGTGAATCCAAGCTCAACATTCCTGAGCATATTTCCAAGTATAATGAACTCTGGGCAAGGTTAGTCGAAAGAACAGCAGATAGATCTCAGGATAAAGGAAATGATACGCTGGAAGCTGCTCTACGTCCGTTAGCTATGTCTGCCAAAGCAAAAGGATCATTATTTCTCATTACTCTACCCGATGAACTGGACAACATAGTTGATAATTTGAAGACGAAAACAAACCTGACTTATGATGATGTGTGTTCACGTTTGATGGAATTATCCGTAACATCTACTTCAGTTGAGGAGAGTGAAGCTTTTGTTGTCAGTCAGAATAAACAAAGACAAAAGAAAGTCTTTATGGAATGTTCTTTTTGTAAGGAGCACAAAAAATGGTACAAAGGTCACTCTATCAAGAATTGTCGAAATAAACCGAAGAAATTCGATAATGCCCATTTGGTTTGTGACCCGGATGAAGAAGATATAGCATATCTTGCAGCACTTGCAAATCATGACAGTTCTAAATGGATCTTTGATACCGGTGCAACATCACACTTGTCTGGTAATAAGGATAGCTTTATGAATCTCCGTCCGTACAATGGTTTCATCAGACTTGGAAATGATAAAAGAATAAATGTCACTCATATTGGAGAGGTGAAATTGAAAGCGCTTTTACCGACAAATGAAGTGAAAGATGTTACTGTTCATGATGTTTTGTACTCTCCTGAATCAAAATGTTCTCTTCTATCATGGGAAAGAATCAAAACTAATGGAATTTCTATGGAAGGCAACAAAAAAAGATATTACTTTATGGAAGAATGGAAAAATAGTTGGATGGGTTGTTTCTGACAAGAAGGAGCAGATATTTCAACAAGTAAATATTGAATCCAATTCTGATGTCATAAATGTCAAGTGTTGCTTCGTGGCATCGTCGATTGGGACATTTACCAGTTAGTGAATTCAATCAACTTACGAAGGTTGTGGCTGATCCTCATGTCATACCAAGAGATCGCACAAAACTTGACTGTCATGCCTGTGAAGAATCAAAGTCAACCAGAAAGATTTCTAAAGAAGCCGGTAATACTTGTGACGATATCTTGCAAAAAATTCATTCTGATGTTGTTGGTCCATTTTCTACGCCATCAATTCGGGGAAGTTATTACTATGTATCCTTTATTGATGAATACTCCAGATATACTGAAGTTGCATTCGTAACTCATAAAAATGAAGTGGAGCAAAAGGTGAAAAGGATTATGTGATTAGAATGGAACGACAAACTGGGAAGAAAGTATTAGCTTTCAAGAGCGATAATGGTGGAGAATATAAATCAAAGTCTCTGGAAGATTTTTTCCGGACGAATGGAATAAAAGTTGAGAATTCTATACCAAGAGTTCATGGAACAAATGGTTTAGCTGAACGACTGAATAGAACTATCAACACCATGGCTAGAACCAGTTTGATTGACTCACAATTATCACAATCACTGTGGGCAGAGGCAGTAGCTCATGCAGTTTATGTTAAGAATCGACTACTTCATTCATTCCACGAGAAAACTCCATTCGAAATGTTTTTTGGTCAGAAGCCGTTTATATCTCATCTGAGAAGTTTTGGACATGGAGCTTATATCCATATCAACAAAGAAGATAGGAAATCTGGTAGTAAGCTGTGTTCAAGAGCAACAGAAGGTGTGATGGTTGGATATTGCGAAAAAGATGGTTGGTACCGATTTTGGACAGGTAGAAAAATTGTCATCTCACGGGACTATAAATTCAAACAAGAAGGTGAAGTGATCGAAATTCATTCCTTCAAGAAATCACAAAATGACGTGTTCAAAAAGTCATTAGACACACCGTTTACATCAAGCCAAAGTGACGAAGGAATCGAGTTCAATTCAGCCCCATCACAATCGGATGTATCTGTCACGGATATTGATGAAGTGTCAGATTCCTATTCATCAGTTAGAAAAAGTTTTCGTCATCATTTTCCTCCAAAGTATCTTGAAGATTACTGCAAACTAGCATTGGATGACCCAACATCATACTCTGACGCAGTTTCGTGTCCTGAATCAATAGAATGGATCGAAGCCATAGGTGAAGAATTACGATCAATGGACAAAAATAATGTTTGGGATATTGTCGAGAAACCACCAGAAGCTCGCTTGGTTGTCTGTCGGTGGATTTTCAAAAAGAAACTTTCGGAAAATGGATCATTTATAAGATACAAAGCAAGGTTAGTTTCTCAGGGTTTCAGTCAGATATCAGAGCTTGATTACGATGAAACATTTTCACCTGTGGTTCGCTACGATACAATCAGAATCCTCTTAGTGCACTGCATTCAATGGAATATGATAGCAAGACAATTTGATATCAAAACTGCATTTCTGAATGGTGATATTGACTTTGATGTATATATGAAGATAACTGAGGGGTTGAAGACTGAACCAGGGAGAGTGTGTCACTATGGTCTCAAACAATCTCCGAGGCAGTGGAATCAAAAGTTGATTTCTGTACTGAAGGAAATAAATTTGAAACAATCTTCAATAGATCCTTGCATGTTTGTATCAGAAGACGGAGGACAAGTGGTTGCCATATATGTCGACGATTTGTTAGTTCTTGGATCTGAAATGAGTCCAGGAAGTTGAGGATGTACTCAAAGAAAATTTCGAAGTTACGTGTTTTGGTACACCCAGACTTCTCCTTTCAATCCAAATTTCATGGTTCGAAAATAGAGTCACTTTATGTCAAGAACTGTACATTTTGAAAATACTTGACAAATACAAAATGTCAGACTGTAAACCGTCACCAACTCCAATGGATGCGGAGCAAAACCACAAGCGGCAAGAGCAGAAGATGAAAAAACTGATAAAACAGAGTATCAGTCTAAAATTGGTAGTCTGTTGTATTTAGCAGCGGGTACAACACCAGATATAATGTTTGCTGTCAATGCCCTATCACAATTTAGTTCGAACCCTACAAAAGTTCATTTGAATACGGTGAATCATATATTCAGATATTTGAAAGGATCAGCAAGGAAGACGTTGGTATACATGAAGACAGATGAAGTGAAAATTTTTATGTATACAGATGCTTCATATGCAAGTACCATTGATGACAGGAAATCTCAGAGTGGTTTCATAGGATTTTATGGCAAAGCTGCGGTTACTTGGACTTCGAAAAAACAGAAAAGTGTTGCCGTTTCATCTACAGAAGCGGAATATATGGCTTTATCTCTCGCCTGCAGGCAGGTGATGTGGATGTCATACTTGGTGAAAGATTTGAAAATAAAAATATGCCCTTTGTTTTATGTGATAATCAGGCAGCAATTCATATTTCATCGAATTGTGTCATGCATCAACGGAGCGAGCATATTGATGTACATTTCCATTAGGTGAGGAAGAGAATACTGGGACAAGATGTGAATATCGAGTATATTTCCACAGAAAAAAATATAGCCGATATGTTAACCAAACTTTTGGAAAAAGAAAAATTCAATCACTTGCTGATATTTCTTTCTTGTTGATTTATGTAAAAAAACTGAATGCAGACCCTGAGGGAGAGTGTTGAATCAAGCAGTGATCTGTATTCATCATATGTTTTATTTTGACTCTGATCTGTGATCTATGTTATTTTGTTAATTGACATTTAATTAATTTGAATAAAAAACTTCAGAGTTTCTCATTATTACTCTTCAAGATTTCATCAATTTACAAAATCAGTTTCCGTCACTGTAATGCTGCTTCGGCCCCCTTATCCCCGGGCCTGACGAGAGGGCGGGAAAGCCGGGACAAATTCCCGGGGCCCGGGCCACAAAGGGGGCCCGGAGCTCAGACCGCTAAGTTGTGCAAAGTATAACCATAAAGTATGTCTCACAACGTAACGGACTATTCCGACATTTTGATTTAATGATCAGATAGCTTTTCATTTTTTTTTAAACCAGGAGTAATATGGGAAGAAAAAGGTTTAAACGGTCAATATTTAAGCGGGCCCGAAACATATAGGTATCCCGGGGCCCGCACTAGCTCGCGGGCCCCAAACTTATAGCTATCCCGGGGCCCGCACTATCTCTCGGCGGGCCTGCCTATCCTCCGTAATTATTGGGGTAGAATTCTGTAATTTTCACAATCGGTCGATATACTGGGGGTGCGTCTGAATCCTCTCATGGGGTTGACCTGAGTGACATACACCGCGCTCCAGAAGCGATGGATATACCGATTTTTGCGAAAAATAATATTAGGGGGCAAGATACGCTCAAAATTCTTACGGATCCGTGATGAAGACATCAACTTCAATACCAATTCATATTTTCGCTGAAAAATTTTAAGTTCTGAAAAATCCGAATTCGTCTCACTTCCCATGGAAACGCCCCTGTAACTTCCATAATTAGTGGAGAAAAATTCTGTAATTTTCACGATCATTGAATATACCGAGGGTGACTCTGAATCTCTTCTGAGGTTAATCTGAGTGACAAACACTGCGCGCCAGGAGCGATGGATAAATTGATTTTTGCGGAAAATAATATAAAGGAGGCAAAATAGGCTCAAAATTATTACAGATTCATGATCAGCACATCAACTTTAGTGCCAATGTATATTTTCGAGTAGAATTCTGTTATTCCACGATGGTTAGATATACCGAGGATGAGTCTAAATCTCTTCTGAGTGACATACACTGCGCGCCGGGGCGATGGATAGAGCGATTATTGCAGAGTTTATAACTGTGGAACGTGATATCGAGTGATAATATCATTGATAATGCAGTATTATTGAAAATATTTCTACCTTGAGTTTCTCTAGCCGTTGTTCCTTTAATTAATATTAATGAACAGAAGAAGAAAGGGATTTTTTTCGAGATATGCTTCAATAACACTTTTTTCGATTTTGTGATGTTTCAATGCTTCCTTTAGAAAATGCATATTTTTGTACTCAACACATTGGACTCCAGATATCATCAAGACTCATCCCCTGTATATCTCTCTATCGTGGAGTTTTCAGAGCTCCACTCCACTAATTACGATAGTGTTTCCATGAGAAGTGGGAAAATTCGATTTTTTCTAAACTGGAATATTCTTCAGCAAAGATGCCTATCGGATATAAATTCGATGCCCTAATCACGAACCAGTCAAATCCCGCTTATCCCTCCAAATATTATTTTTGCCAAAAGTCAGCATTTTAATCGCCCCTGGCGCGCATTATATATCACTCAGGTCAACCCCAGAAAATATTCAGCATCATCTCCGGTATACCTAATGATCGTGGAAATTTCAGAATTCTACTCCAATCATAACGGAAGATGGGGGTGTACCCATGAGATGTGGGACAAATTCGATTTATGTGAACTGAAAATTTTTCAGCAAAAATATAGATGGTACTGAAGTTGATGTCCTGATCACGAATACCTATCGATTTTGAGCCCATCTTGCCCCCTATTATAATTTTTCGCAAAAATCGGTATATCCATCGCTCCTGGCGCGCAGTGTATGTCACTCAGGTTGACCCCAGAAAAGATTAATACTCATCCTTGATATATCTAACCATTGTGAAAATTACAGAATTCTACTCCAATAATTACAGAAGATACGGGGGCGTTTTCATGGGAAGTGAGACAAATTCGGATTTTTCAGAACAACAAATTTTTCAGCGAAAATATGGATTGGTACTAAGGTGGATATACTGATCACGAATCCATAAGAATTTTGAGTATATCTTGCCCCCTAATATTATTTTTCGCAAAAATCGGAATATCCATTGCTCCTGGGCGCAGTGTATGTAACTCAGGTCAACCCCATTTAGACTCACCCCCAGTATATTCAACGATCATGAAAATCACAGAAATCAATTCCAATAATTACGGAAGATACGGGGGTGTTTCCATGAGAAGTGAGACACACTGTATATATTATCTATGGGTGAGACTGACTTGGCGATAAGACTCTGGTTCGTCTGCTGGACGTATCCCAGTCTTTGGTATGAACACCACGGCAGCCTCCCTGCAGACATTCGTAATAAATAAGCCAGCGGTATTTAAACAATTTTTCATCTGCTTGATGGCGAAATAGGCTCCGCTCAGTTTCGAATAAACACTGTCTATTTGGGAGTCCCAGGTGAGTTTATCATCATATGGAGTCCTAGAAACTTTACTTCTCCAGAGTTATGAAGGGTTTGTCCATAACTAGAGTTCACTGTTATTTCTCTCCGAATGTGAAAATTGATGGTCACTATTTTTGACACATTGAGAATCAGTCGATTACATTGGCACCACAGCAGCTGAACTCATTCAACACATTGCTCATTTTTCTTTCAGCTCTTCTACATTGTCTCCGAATCTTCTAGCATTGTCAGTACACATCGGTATTTGTGGTAGATCGTACACTACAAAGAGGAGAGGCTCAAGAACTGATCCTTGGGGGACACCTGAATGTACTCATGTCATTGTATCTTAACATCATTTTTCGATCAGTCATCATTTCACCAAATCAACAATGTTCTTAGGAAATTCAAGCGATGATAATTTGATGGCCACAATTCCAGGACCATATCGAATGCTTTAGATAGGTGGAATAGGAAAGAATTCCCGCACTTATTATTGTTAAGTTGTTGATGAACATAATTGAGAAGATGACCTGATGATGTTCCCAATGTTTGTTTGTCACCTTTTTTACATGCTTTATATTAGCTTCACTTGTATGTTTGTTTGTTTGTTTGTTTGTTTTTTTGTAACCGACTCCTTTGGGCGCGATTTTGATCCACTTCCAGACGTCCGAATGATTTGAAATTTGGCAGGTATACATAATTCCGGTGACAATGCATTGAGGAATTTTTGTGTGGAAAAAAACAGGATGGTGGCTCCAATATGGCGTACGAGTTTTGTGATTATGGTTCGATTCGCTTCAAATTTGGTATCTGAGGGTTTTCGTGGTCGGAGATTATGATTCGTTTGTCAAAATTGGAAAATTCAAGATGGCGGGTCCAAAATGCTGGACGAGTTTTGTGATAATGGTCTGATTCTATTCAAAATTGGTATGTGAGGGTTTTTGGGGTCAAATATTATGTTTCTCCTGTGAAAATTGGAAAATTCAAGATGGCGGCTTCAAAATGGCGGCCGAGTTTTGTGATTATGGTCTGATTCTATTCAAAATTGGTATCTGGGGGTTTTTGGGGTCGAATATTATGATTCTTTTGTGGAAATTGGAAAATTCAAGATGGCGGCTTCAAAATGGCGGCCGAGTTTGTGATTATGGTCTGATTCTATTCAAATTGGTATAGGGGGTTTTGGGGCGGAATTATATCCCAATTTGATCATTCCATTTTTTAATTTCCGAAAAAATAATGAAAATAATAGTTTAAAAAAAAACTAAAAAAACACGCTTTTATAAATAAACCACACTAAAAAGTAGGAAATAAATAATAGTTTGAAAAAACTCAAAAACACGCTTTAATAGAAAACCAGACCAAAAAAATTTAAAATAAGAAAAAAATTTATTTTATTTTAAAAAAAGCGTGGGGGCATGGTATCAATAATTATATAGTATACAACACACCAAGGCGATCCCATGCACCCCACGGTTTTTTTTAAATAAAATACTGTTTTTCTATAAAAGCGTGTTTTTTAGTTTTTTTAAACTATTATTCATTATGGAGTGGAATGCCAATAGCTGAAAAGGGAAACATTCTCAATTGAATATTGATAGAAAGATTTTTCTGTGAATTGAAAAATCCACGATGAAAATGAAGTTATTTTTTGTGAATGTCTAACAGAAAACAACTACTTCCCCGGCTAAAGCCACGCTGGACATTGAACTACATCTGATAGATATTCTGAAAAGGCCCTAACTCAAAAGAAAAAATCTGAAATTGAAAATTTGCATTTTTATTCAGATAGTTATTTGATTTTGAATTCACCGGGGAACGAGCTTTGGAAAAGCTATAATATCTTTTATGTGATGGCATGTCATAATGACAACGTTATGTCACTCAATTTTGATGACATAAGGAAGTCCCATAATGAATTCATTATGGTACAAGTACCATAATGAAATTCTATATGAAAAACATGTGATGGTGAGATCAAAAAATTTATTCAAAATTCATAACTATGTACAAAACTATTTATCACCTATAAATGGCAAGAGAGCAATTACTACAATTTGCAATATTAATTCTAATGGATTCTAGAGGTTTTACATCAGTAGTTGATGCTTTTTGGTAAACTCGTAATCCTGTTTGGTTGTCGGCACCAAAAATTGCTTCTGATATTTTTTTCTTTTGCTCTTTCGAATTTTCGATGTAACCTTCAGCAACAGTATTGCTTTTCCATCCGCCATGGCGTTTCAGCTCCAGCTCCAGAATCGGCCAAAAATGAAGCAGACGATCGCCGAAAACAATGTCCGGTATATTCCTCAGGCTGCGGTGAATTCAAAAAAGTGGCAATAACTTTTGGCAGTTTACTAAAGGTGTGAATTCCAACGGGTTGTTTCGTGCATTTCTTATTTTTATAAGTGACAAAAAAACGTCGATGGTTTGTGTTGCAAGGTCGTATTCTCACATATTGTCTGACAAGTTCTACCATATTCAATCCTGGAATATTCCCCGATGTTACAAAAATTACCTTGGTTTTTGTATTCGGTAAAGTAATTCTGAAAACGGATCCTCCATCTATCACATTTTGAACAAGCATATTTGTCAGTTCCTCTCTTCTGCATGTTCCACTTAGTCCAATTATCATAGCAACTTTTTTAAATAAATATGTATCATCTGATGCTTCCGTTAAAAACTTTCTGACATCTTGTTTAGTAAAAATTTTGGATTTTTCAGCGGTGTAACCTTCTGATTTACGTTTTAGTAATGCAACCAGCTGTAGGTACTTACTAATATCGACTTTTTTCTTGTTAATAAAATACTTCTTATCATCGAATAATACGACCAGAGAGAAGATGGTTTTCTTTCCTCAGAAAAGCATTCAAAGTAAGCCAACAATACGTTTTCATGAGTGATATTCTTGATTTCCTTAGTACAACACCATTCTTTGTACCGATTAAACGCTATTTCATATACACTCCGTGATTTTTCCGGAAAAAGTCCACGATATTTCGCGTCTTTTCTTCCAAATCAGAGGGTAAACTACCAGTTTCAGAATCACTCATTATTATTTACATTATATTCGATTCTACGTGACAATTGTGTTTGACAGCAGATAAATAAATATTGCCGTTACAACCTGACGTTGTCAAGGAAATGGCAAGGCACAGCTCACTAACCTACTAATATTGGAAACTACACATATACTTACTCCTTCAAAAATAGTTGTCATTGTGACATGTCAAAAATGCAGTTTTTAATTTTTCGAAAATGTATTAATATGAATGCCGTCAGATAATAGTATATTAAAGTGGATAAAAAGGGCTTTAAAACACGCGCGATTTTTCGAGCACGACGGCGCAGCCGGAGTGCTCGAAATAGAGCAAGTGTTTTTAAGACCAGTTATCCACGAATACTTTACGTTATTTTTTTTTATTGGTGCACTTTGAAATCATATATACTGGTATTATTACTACAAATGATAGAAATAAGAACTAATAATGCAAGAAGGTTGAATTCGTGATGTGACATCAGTATACCTTTCGTTGTCATGGAAATGAGAAAAACATTCATTTGCAATTTGTTACCAAAGATCAATATTTGTTGTCACCAGAGCTCAAAAATGAATTATTCTAATATCGATTTTTTGAATAGTGAGGCAGAATCGCGGTTAATACCGCGAAAATCCAGTGATATATATAAAAAAAAATATGAAAAGTTCATCAAATGGATGGAGGAGCACATATAAATGAACGAATTGTGAGTAATATTTTGACGTTACAAGGTACTCCTGTCAGATCAATAATAAAAAATTTGTCATTTAGACTTCACGTTTCTCGATTTGTTGATGTTGTCATGGTTACCTTTAAAAAACGCGCGTTTTTTAAAGTTCGATTTAAACACGCTGAGGCGTGCTTTAAATGGGTAAAAAGGGGCACCAATAAAAAAAAAAATTGTATGTAATACGAATCATGAACAATCATTATGGCACACGTCGTGTTATCGGACTCGGCTACGCCTCGCCCAATAACATTCACGACTTGTACCATATCGTCTTTATGATCGTCATTACATAAATAACTATAATGTTACCCATAGACAAATTAAAAATAAAGAGACTGTTTGAAACATTGGCGATCTTGACCACCAAGTTTTTGGTACGGCCAGTCGCGCATGGAGGCGCTGCCCGCAATCAACAGACGACTGACATGATAATTTTCCAATTTCGACATTTGTCAGAAAATGACAAACCACGTAATAATTTCAGAATAATTCTACTGTTGTCATCGAAAAATTAATTATAGAAATTATACTAATGGAACTTGAATTATGAACCCAACGTCGAAATTGGAATGTTTTGTTATTCGAGTTGACGCTGAAATTCCTCGAAATATTCTTTCACAAGGTAAAATATAAGCTGCTTTTCACAAACTGATACTTATTTCCATCCATTAGTTGCAGAAATTTTTTCACAAACTGATACTTATTTCCGTCCATCAGTTTCCATTTTCTATCACCATTTGAGGAAGTACGAAGAGTATCATCAAACTGGAGTATTTGTTAAGTATACCTACTCGTTCTCCTTTGTGCTAATATATGAACAAAATTATTGAAGGTTTGTTGTAAATGTAATTTATTTTATTTTGGTTGATTTGATGATAAGACTGAAGAATATTTTCAATTTTGTTGTTTTTCGGAGTTTTATTGTTTTGTCTGTAGTTGTACCTTGTCCTAGATACAATAAAATGTGTTTTTATAGTGTTCAACTTATTATTCTTGTTTTATAAGATCTTTGATTTTGTTCTTGATATCATGAACTAAAGATTTACTTTGAAATTTTATTTTAACCACGAACGAACTAACAGATTCTACGAATCGATTACTGTATATATTTTATTAGTGATCGATTTGCCATTCCTGTATTCCATATGATACAACCATTCATATGGAATAGAAGAATGGCAAATCGATCACTTATAAAATATATACCATATCAATCATATATAAGTAACACATTTGAAAAACCCGCCTTATCTCATTCGGTTCTACCAACTGTATTTAGTTCGGCCAGTTGCGAGATATGTCGCCACTGTCTAAACGTGGTGCCAACTTTTACTGCAGGTTTGACAACTCTCTTTATTTTTAGTTTCTCTATGATGTTACCCTACAGTATGGGATCAGAGCCACATGTTCTTACACGCTTTATATTAGCTTCACTTGTATGTTTGTTTGTTTGTTTGTTTATTTGTAACCGACTTCTTTGGGCGCAATTTTGACCCACTTCCAGACGTCCGAATGATTTGAAATTTGGCAGGTGTACATAATTCCGGTGACAATGCATTAAGAAATTTCTAATGTGAAGAAAAAAAAATGGCGGCTCCAATATGGCGTACGAGTATTGTGATTATGGTCCGATACGCTTCAAAATTGATATCCAGAAGTTTTTGTGGTCGGAGATTATAATTTTTTTGTCAAAATTGTAAAATTCAAGATGGCGACTCCAAAATGGTGGACGAGTTTTGTGATTATGGTCTGATTCAATTCAAAATTGGTATGTAGGGGTTTTTGGGTCGAATATTATGATTCTCCTGTCAAAATTGAAAAATTCGAAATGGCGGCTCCAAAATGGTGGACGAGTTTTGTGATTATGGTCTGATTCTATTCAAAATTGGTATGTGGGGGTTTTTGAGGTCGAATATTATGATTCTTCTGTAAAAATTGGAAAATTCAGGATGGCGGCTTCAAAATGGCGGCCGAGTTTTGTGATTATGGTTTGATTCTATTCAAAATTGGTATGTGGGGGTTTTTGAGGTCAAATATTATGATCCTTTTGTGAAAATTGGAAAATCAAATGGTGGCCGAGTTTTGTGATTATGGTCTGATTCTATTCAAAATTGGTATGTGGGGGTTTTTGGGGTCGGAGATTATGATTACCCAATTTGATGAGATCTTTCCATTTTTTAATTTGCAGAAAAATAATAAAAATCAGAGTTAAAAAAAAACTAAAAAAACACGCTTTTATAAATAAACCACACTGAAAAGTAGGAAATAAATAATAGTTTAAAAAAACTGAAAAACACGCTACCAGACCAAAAAAATAGAAAATAAGAAAAAAATTTATTGTATTTAAGAAAAAGCGTGGGGTGCATGGTATCAATAATTATATAGTACATTACACACCGAGGCGATACAATGCACCCCACGCATTTTTTTAAATAAAATAAATTTTTTTCTTATTTTATATTTTTTTAGTCAGGTTTTCTATAAAAGCGTGTTTTTTAGTTTTTTTAAACTATTATTTATTTATTCCTCATTATTTTACACTCTGTGAGCCTCCGCATATGGGGCTACTCGGAAGAAACTGATTCCTGACTCAAGTTAGTAACCAATCACTCGGCAGTCACTTCCTATGTCGTTCCGTCGAGTGCCGCACACGGCGCTACCAGTTAGTAATCAGTTGGTAATCGAGGCGTGATCAGTTTTTAAGGAACTGCGTTGCAGCCACTTTAGTCTCTAGTTTCCGAATTTCGGAAGTAATTAGATAGTTTTTTTGTGTTCACAAGTGTCTCGTTGAATGATTTCAAGATGAACGAGCATATATTGAATGTGCATTTTGTGGCAGAGGTAGAGAAGAGGCCTCTACTATATAACTACATGCTTTTCGAGTACTCCCGGAAAGATCTTAAGGAGAAAGCATGGTTCGAAGTAGCAAGGGTGAGTGCGTGTGTATCGTTTCAAGCAATATTCATTGCGTTATCACATATATGATGAATGTTATATAGGCCATATAAAAGCAATTCACTATAAACATCTTTCAACATTCGATAGAACGAGAGAAACATGGAGTCTGTTTGGTTTAGCTCCGTTGCTGCAACGAATAATCTGCAGTTCACGTTTCTTTCGAGATATGGGTGGTCCCAGTATCTTCTTCTAACCCTTCTCAAATAATTATACAAAACCACAGCTTCCTCATCACTTGAGTCAGTAGACGACATTGTCAGCGCTAAACTACCTCACATCATACACTCGAGACTGGGAGGAAATCAATGGTGAGTTACTACGCAATAATATTGGGAATTCAAAATTAGATTAGACATACGTACATTGTTTGTCTGTTTTTTCAGAGGGATACACTTGTGTTTGGAATTTTTCTTAAAATATTTCTATTTGGTATTATTTTCCAGTTTTTTGTGTAGTGTTATTCATTCCAAGACTCTAGTGAAGTGGTGTATTCAAATCTTAAGACAATATCATTTGCAAAAACTCACTTTTCTAAAAAATCTTCTTCGAAGTTTCTGGACAGCTTAGTGAAGTCATCGGGAATTATTGTTATGAATTATTTTGAAGAAATGTTACACATTATTATTTGCGAATGTTCGAATAGAAAATAAAACTAACAAAAACAGTTTTTTTTATTCCATCTAAAACAAGCAAGATGGTGTGCAAATGTGTCCTTATCACCTAGAAATACATATACCGTGTGTAACAGGATCATAGTACACCCCCCGTACCTCCTTTAGTTTTGAAGGTAATTGATTGAAATTTGGGATATCCCATATACATAATAAGCGGCACTTTTTGACTACAAAGGTTTTTTTTCAGTTCCGGCGAAACCGGAAGTGATACCAACTTTCGATTTTCGAATAGAACACCCCGTATATTATTACACTTCTGAAATCTGCATAATTTTCTGAATCCAATAATACCACATAAGTGACATTTCAAACGTCAATATTTTTAATAATTCAATTTTTAGTTTTCCATTTAAGTGTGCCATGATGGTTCCGATTTATTCCAATGCACCCGTCTAATGCTGGAAAATCGAATTTCGTTAAAAATACTGAACTGCGTTTTTTATGAGCAAATAAAGTTCATCGTAATCGATTTTGAGTTAAAACTCAATTTTTTCAAATGGAACCATATTGGTACCGTGGTACCATTCATTAGTACTATTAATAAGGAGTTTATTCATACCTGCTAATAAAATGTGCGATAAATACAATCAAAATTACAGCTAAAAGAAAACATAATACAATTACTTTGTTCTAATTTAATGCTAAGAAGTTACTAAGGTGGCTTTGAAATACAAAAAATGAATACAAAACTTTACAACAATTGTTCGAAATGCTGTCCATCAACGTCAATGCACTTCTGATCTCCCATAGCTGTTTCTTGAAGAACGTTCGCTTATTGCTGGGCCGTTATACTATTAATTGCGCGTCTTACTCGCAACTCCAGGTCTTCGCGGGTTGTAACGGCGGTTGCATAGACAATATTCTTCAAATGGCCCCAAACAAAGAAATCAAGAGGTGTCAAATCAGGTGACCTTGGAGGCCATCGCACAGGACCATTTGTCGAAATAAGGTTTTCCTGGAATGCCTGTTGAAGGTAATCAGTTACTATTCTTGAATCATGGGAAGGAGCTCCATCTTGTTGGAAATACATTCCCTGTCGTAGATGGACAGGTAATTCGGTTAACCTGTCCTCAATTTCATTTTGCAGAAATCCTAAGTATCTATCTCCAGTCAAGCGTCCTTCAAATATTATTGGACCAATGATTCTACGACCGAGTATTCCAAGCCAAACATTGAAACCGAACCGCACTTGAAAGTTGCCCTCCCTCAATAAATTTTAATTTTCTTGTGACCAATACCTCATATTTTGTCGGTTAAATAATCCCATATTTGTAAACCTGGACTCGTCCGAAAATAAAATCCTTCTCAAAAAAGCATTGTTTGGCTGCACATTATTCTGCAAGATCCAATTGCAATATTCCATCCTACGTCCATAATCATTTTCGTACAGGTGCTGGTGCAATTGATATTTGAAAGATTTATTATGATGTTTGTGCAAGATCCGGCTTACCGTTTGGTGACTAATTTCCAATTCAAACCCAATTTGCCTTAAAGAAACAGTCTTATCAACTTCTATTCGAGCCAAAACATTAATTTCCGTTCCTTCGTCAATAATAACGTTTTCTTCGGGATCATGGTTAGGGTCTCTTCGGAATTGATTTTCAAGACGATCAAAATAATTTCTCGCTGGACATTGTCTATCAGGATATCGGTTGGCATAAAGGTTTCTAGCCGCAACGGCATTCTTTCTACATTCCCCATAAATAATTAACATGTCCACTTTTTCATCCCATGTATAAATGTGAGGAATTTTGAATAAAAATAACAACAAATGTAAAGACTTTTCCAATACACAATAAAAACACCGATAAACCAATACCTATTTATTTGACAATCTGGATGAATAATTTAATTGTTTTCAAAGCCTCCTTAGTAACTGATTACCTTCAACAGGCATTCGAAGCTATGCGAGTTCAGAAGTGCATTGATGTTAATGGACAGCATTTCGAACAATTGTTGTAATGTTTTGGGTTTATTTTTGGTATTTCAAAGCCACCTTAGTAACTTATCAGCATTAAATTAGAACAAAGTCATTGTATTATCTTATTTTCTTTTAGCTGTAATTTTGATTGTTTCCATCGCACATTTTATTAGCAGGTATAGATAAATTCCTTATCAACAGTACTAATAAATGGTACAACGGTGAAAAAATTTAGTTTTGCCCCAAAATCGATTACGATGAACTTCATTTGCTCATAAAAAACGCAATTTAGTATTCTCGACTGGATTCCGATTTTTCTAGCATTAGACGGGTGAATTGGAATACATTGGAACCATTATGGCAACTTAAATGGAAAACTAAAAATTGGAAATGTCACTCATGTGGTATTATTGGATTCAGAAAATTATGCAGATTTCAGAAATGTAATGATATACAGGGTGTTCCATTTGAAAATCGAAAGTTGGTTCTAAACCCGGCAAAACCGCAAGTGAAAAAAAAACATTTGTCAGTCAAAAAGTGCCGCTTATTATGTTTATGGAGTATCCCAGATTTCAATCAATTACCTTCAAAACTAAAGGAGATACTGGGGGTGTACCATGATCCTGTTACACACGGTATAGTAACTTTTTTCCATAATGTGTGAATAATCTTCGGTATGTTGAATTATATCTCTGTTCTCTTCTTAACTCTCTTTTTTTTCTTCTCTACTCTCTCTTGGATGAGGTTCTCTTTTTCACTTTTTTTCTTGGTCACATACGATACACGAACATTTCGGAAGGAACTGTATTCTTCTTCAAGATCTCAAGATCCCGTCGTCTATAGACTCTCTCAATCCTAGATTAGTCTGCACCAGTGTGTTACATTCATTTTCTCACGGAAAATTATAAAAACTTATTTCAGTACAATGGGATCGTTTTGCCTAAGAGTCACATTGAGGTACACAATAATAATGACTTGAACTAGAATCACTCATTTTTCCACTCGAGGACATTGAATAGTCAACAGAATATTCACCAGGTAAACCAGAATTTCATTGAACGCCAACAAATCACAAGAGATTCGACAAGTTTTAAGTGTACAATGGCTAAAATCATACAAACATTATTGTTTCGAAAAGTAAACAATGTGTTCTTATCACCTAGATATACATATATAGTCACTTTTTTTCCAAACTGTAAGAATAATTTTCGGTATGTTGGATAATATATCTTTTTTATCTTTTTAACTCTCTTTTCTTTCCTCTCAACTCTCTTTGAAGGACCTTTTCCACTTTTTTCTTGGCCACAGACGATACAGGAAGATTTTGTATTCTTTTTCAAGAGCCCATCGTCTGTCTATAGTCTCGCTCAATCCTAGATAAGTCTGAACCAGAACGTAACGTTCATTTTCTCACGGAAAATGATGCATACTTATTCCAATACAATGGTATCGTTTTGCCAAGAGTCACATTGAGGTACACAACAATAAAAATTTGAACTTGAATCACTAATTTTTTTCTCTCGAGCACGTACAATAGTCAACAGAACATTCACCAGGTAAACAAGAATTTCATTAAATAACAACAATTACAAGAGATTCGACAAGTTTTTAGTATATAATGGCTAAAATCATACATAAGCATTAATGTTATAAAAAGTAAACAATGTACGTACGTATAGTTTCAAAAATCGACACCAGAGGGAGTATCCGTTATTTTGAATTCCCAATAGAGTTGCTTCGTGTGCGGAACCCGGTTACTAACTAGTTAGCGATCAGTTCAAAGGTGTTTTCTGGCGTAAAAAGGTATTCAATCTTGCATTTCAATACGAGTCTATGTGTCATTATTATCACGAACCGCAAGAACGCATAATTTCGAATACGATTCAATAATCAAACCTATGCTAAGAAATTTTCGGTTAGAAATTCGGTAGACAATAAAACTCTCACGATTATTACTGGAAAGTGGAATGCTCCACTACCAAGATTTATTTGGGGTACTATTATAAATTATGACAATCACAAAACAACGAATTATGTTTTGAAACTGAATTCAACTTGGTTTCAAAACTCTATGAATACGTTTTGAATCGTTTTATTAAGGACGTCATCGTTTCAACGCCAAAATGGATGTATTTGAATCACAGGACGAATACGTTTTGAATACATGGGCGCCAAAAAACAGCTCAAATTTCCGTCACAAACCAGTACTGATTTCTAATGAGTAGCTCCGTGTGCGGATGCACTGTAACTGAATATAGCTGAAACTTATTCTTTATTAGTCTTATTTCGACATTTTGGTAGATGGTACAAGGGAGTGGCGAGTTAAAACCGAAATGTTCCCCCAACGAAATATTGTGCAAGAAGGTTTACAACTTTGGGATACCTAGTCTTTCTTTTTTCTTTCATTACACAGAGAAACAAATGTATTTTTTTAGTGTCTTTCCTGCCTAGCTCCGAATTCTTTGGTACTGTTGATTTTATTTTGGTAGAAGTTCAATTGTGCATGTTTAATTTCATTTTAATGTTTCTTTAAATCAGTTTGTGTTTAGTAATTGCGTTCTATTCTTATTTTAATTTAGAGATTCAAATAAGTATAATATGAGTCTCTCACCTTCTTGTTTCAACGGTTCGTTAATCCATCCCTTTTGTTTCTTCCTCAAAATGATTCGTTTCTTCGGAAATGATACCTCATGGCACCACAGTATATTTCCATAAAAATATGTAAAAGCATTTATGATAGTTAAGTTCAATCTTACAAAGGCGTAGAAGGGTCAACAACAAAATATTTTTCAGAAAAATTTGGAATTGCTACTTTCAACTGACAATTGTCACTTTGAAGTGACAATTGCTACTTTGAACTGACAATTGTCACTTCTAATTGACAATTGTCACTTCTAACTGACAATTGTCACTTCAAAGTGACAATTGTCACTTTGAAATGGCAATTCCAGACAATTGTCAGCTCAAAGTGACAATTGTCACTTCAAAGTGACAATTGTCAGTTCAAAGTGGCAATTTTAAATGTTTTTGAGAAATATATTTTGTTGTTGGCCCTTCTACGCCTTCGTGCAATCTCGTTCTTAATTCATGTATATTTTCTGGTTAGTTGTCTTTTAAGATGTCAATTCCATATGGATTGAGTAAGTTGCAAGATTTGATTTCATGTGGTGCTTGTATGGCCAACTTTGTTGGTGAATATACGCGTTGGTTTTTTATTATGACAGTTAAGATTGGAGGATTGGATGATATTGTCATATATCTATGGCCATAAGGGCCTTAAAGGGAGTTGGTAGCTCAGAGGGATTTTGTGATAACCAGATTATGAACTCAGAATCCAAAAACAAACATACAATATTTATTTCAATCATGAATATATACAAAAATATATACTTACACATACGGACTATATATACAACGCTGCCAGAACGGCAGCTCAAGAATAGAAACTACATTTCTATATCCAGCTCTTTTTTCTGGGGGCACGTCACTCCCCAATGACTTGTGTCACACACCAAGACCTGACAACTACTAACTCCCCTATCTTTTTCTGCTCACCTCGAAACCTAATTGTTTTTATTCATCAACTGGATCGAGGTTAGCAATTCAGCAATTCTGCTTTGTTATATTTTAATTTGGAATTTCTAGGTCGCTAAAACTGCCCACAAATGTTTTGGATTGTCGGCCTAGTTTTTGTTATTGAATGTTTTGATTTGGATGTTATGGAAAGGTGATATGATTTATTAATTTTGAATAATGAACTGGAAATTTGGGAAAGTAAAAAATGATTTTCCCTAACTTGTGACATATGCCTCCCCTCTAAAAAAGCTGGACCCCAGCCTTAAAAATTCCACCTAAATGCAAAAATATATAACAAAACTATACAATACAAATACCCTTACCGATAAATACAATACAAGCATTAATAATTAATTAAAACCACAAGATAAAAATCTTCTCTGGTACACACACCATGGCGGGAGTCCGGACCTGTCGTCGAGGGTCCTCAGGCTAGCTCTTCCTGCAGTCCGCTTGGAGTGGGCCCGAACGTCGTCACTGCTGTCATGTTGCCGCAACTCTCTGCCTGCGGCGACGGTGGCGACTGTGGCGGTTGTTGACGGTACTGCGTTTTTGCACAATCCTCGTCGACGTACTGGTGGGAAAGTAAAAAATGATTTTCCCTAACTTGTGACAATATCATCTAATAGTTTAGTGTACTTGGAAACTGTTATGGGAATTAATGTTAAAGTCTCCGCACAATATAAGGTATTTTGATTTTTTGAATGATGTATCTAAGGTTTGCAATGAAATGAGGATCCCCGGAAATATTACGAGAAAAGGAGGCAATAGTAGATGATGGTAGAATTATCATATTGTTTCAATCCAAACCCAGAACGTTAACAACAATGTTTCCCAACATAATAGAATTAACATAAAAAATAAAATAATAAAAATGTGGCACTGAAAATAGTATTAGAATTATTTTCATATATTTCTTCCATGATTGAGATGAATGAATATGCATATGGAAATGATTTATTAGAATTTTAAAAGGTTAATTTGTTGCATCTGAAATGATTAGGAAATACTGCAATCTGAGTAAAGTTCGTGAGCAAGGTAAGATTATTCGTTTGCGAAACTTCTTTGATTTAATATGGATCATATCAGTGGTGGCCATAGATGTGATCCTGGTAAATTTGTAAAATTTCTTATGGTTGATTGCAAGTATATCAAAAAACTTTCGATTACAGACACTTGAATCCTCAGCACAATTAGTCATTTTGACTATTTAACGTTTTATGAACGATGTGTTGAAAGTGATGTTTGAATATCTTAAAAAAACACGGGTTACAAGATATCCTGAAAATTGTTTGTTATTCAGGTGAAAGATTAACATGAGATACTATAATTTTTCAGAAAATATTATACGATATGAGGGAAAATAATATAGAGAATAGGATGGGTTGTCTGTTATATACAAGTAGTAAGAGAACTAATTGTATGCCCGGATAATTGATATATTTGGCATAGAATATCATTCCATTTTAGGTTGACTTTATATGCGGTCAGCCTTACGAAATTTCAATATATCTGGGACCCTGAAACGAATTGGGTACAAAGATCCATATTACAGGATGAACCCATAAAATATCTCCAAAATAAAGGGAGATCATGAATCTGGAAACGGAATCGGAAACGGAAAAACTTTTTATGCAGGTCCGTTTAAAATTTCCCATTGGATTTTTTCTATATGAAATGGAACATATAGTCTATCGAGTTTCTGCATGTGCCAAGAGATGTACTGAACAAATCAAGAAAGCTCACTGTAAACTAGCCCCAAACTAGAGGGGGAAGGGAAGTGGGTCAAATCTCTATGGCTGAAGGTATATTCACTATTCAATGGAAAATAATTCGTTGAAAATTTTACAAATATCACAACAAAGCTATATCGTAAATTCCTCACAAACATGTCATGAGTTCCAGTCTCGAGGGCTGAGAATATTTTGGTTTCTCGAAACTACAATCGTTCCATACCAGCAGTAATAGTAAGTGGGCAACATGAAATTTTCTAGACGAGAATAGATATGGAATTATTCGAGAAAAATATGTTAATGTTTACGGAAGATCTTTTTCGTCGACAATTGAAGATTGAGAACAATAAGACAGTTAGGAATGGTGGCGATTGCCGTTTTCACTGGTTTTCCGGCAATCATCTGCCAAATGGGCCACTAAACAAAACATCATGCACTCCAAGATGAATGAGAATACTCCTCATATATATATATATATATATATATATATATATATATATCCGTATCCGTTTTATTTTCATGAGCTGCAGTACCACCATTGTGAGAGGGTTTGCAATATGTTTTTCAGAAAGGGTAAGGCAGTTCCTTCTTGGTGTTCATCAGAGGGAGAGGGAAGTTGTAACATAATGTATGATCTTACCTATATTTCAGTATAAGTGAGAAACCTTTTGAAGTCCTTATAATGTTGAATACCTACCGTTAAATCACGTCAGTTAGAATTTCATTCTCATAGAGTATTCTCATTTGGAATAAGTGCTTACTAAAGAATGGGGAAAAAGCATGGGCTCGTTTTCTAGGATATTTTTATTTGCACATAAAAATAACCACCTAGAAAGCTAGGGAAAAAACTTGTAAATTGAAAAAATGTTCAATGTTTTTCATAATCTAAAATTGAAAATGCCAATTTTTTCATGACATTCATAAACGTTCTCCAAGCGCCTCTGATAGACGTATGTATCGTTACTTCATACAGTTCAAACTTTTACCGCTAGTTACTTCGAACTGTCAACTATAATTTCGTCTGTCTTCGTTTATATGCTGTACCCATATTTTTGTTATCATAGTATTTTAAATTGTCACTGAAACACATCAGAAGTGATTTTAGGCGCTAGTGTTTGGGAAAAGTAAATCAAGTGAAAGTCAAATCGAGTTTGAATTGAGGAGTACCCTTAAATTTGAAAATTTCGAAAAAAAATGGGATTTGAGAAATTATTTTCACAAAATGTAATTTTTTAAAACCAAACTGAGGCAAAGAATAATTAAAATAAAGTCATGCGTGTTCTAATTATATTCAAAAAGCACAAGAACTTTTTTTGAATTTCATATACCCTCTCTGAAAGAATTCAGAATATTTGGATAATAAAAATTAATTTTTCAAAAAATAATAAATCATAGTAATTAGAACCAAATAATATAGTCAGTAACAGAATCCAGAGTTCTGTAGTCTAGAGATGGTCCAGGGACTCCAAAGTCGATATATATCGGTAAGTGAAGAATATATCTTAGTGATTCTAAGGCAAAGTCTTCTGTATGCATTTCGAACTCAAAATTAATGAATTCATTGTTGAATATAATTTCGCAACCACGCGATAAGAAAGTAAAATTTCTATAACCTATATTTTTTCTAGGTAATTTAATTTATTGAAAAGGTCGCTACCTATAAGGGGTCAATCTGATACATATCCTCGGAAAACAACTACTTTCCTGGCTAGTACCTCGATAAATATTGGATTATTACATATGTCTGAATAATCGTGCAAAGCCTCTCAATAACATTGCAAACGAAAATGATAATTGTGGGACCTCTCATCAGTACAGGGTAGGTCATGCACAACAACTAATATCTGCGAACCCGAAAGAATTGATCCAAATATCTCACTTTCAAGGCGCAGTCTGAGGCGATAACTGTCATGCGGTAAAATCCGCCTGGTAGCGCCACCTCAGAGCTCCAGCGCAAGCATTACCAATCTAGACACTCCAAAGAATGGAGGCAGAAATCTATATATCAAAATCCTGCGAGTTTATGCATGTGCCGAGAAATATCCTGATTAAATCAGGAAAGCTCACTCTAAACTAACCCCAAACTATAATATATGTTATATGTAGTAAAAGTTCAGACTTTCTGAAGGTTGTAGACGATGTGGTAAATTGATTACTAGGTTATGACATCTATCGTCTTAATGGATTTGAAAGTTTTCCAAGTATCTACCTGAAAAAGGTCGAAGAAACAAGCAATCAAAACGCCGAGAAAATTTTTCAAATCCATCGAAACGAGGATATCCGAAACAAGATTCTACATTGTCACTCGTCAAAATATTAAAATAATACCCAATAATACTCGACTGTGAGAAGCACATTCTTTGCTATGTCCAATTGCAACATGAACTATGATATAGGCATGGAATATTTCTACACATGCATTGAAAATTGTCGAACTGCCAAAAAAAACATAAGAGGTTCGAGGAGCACTGTCAACCATTCTTCTTAAAAACGAGCTGTATGTTGATTTGTTGAAAATATAAACAGGATGTTCATAAAATCAGATGTGGAATCACCTGCGACTGAAAGATAAACTCTAGTCACTATCTTCCATCGTCAAGATAACCTCTTGTGGGGTATTCATGTTGAAAAGGGAAACATTCTCAATTGAATATTGATAGAAAGATTTTTCTGCGAATTGAAAAATCCACAATTAAAATGAAGTTATTTTTTGTGAATGTCTAACAGAAAACAACTACTTTTCCGGCTAAAGCCACGCTGGACATTGAACTACATCTGATAGATATTCTGAAAAGGCCCTAACTCAAATAACTATCTGAATGAAAATGCACATTATAATTTCAGATTTTTTCTTTTGAGTTAGGGCTTTTTCAGAATATCTATCAATATTCAATTGAGAATGTTTTCCTTTCGAACTGTATGTGTTTGCCTGCACTATATATTTCCACATTATAGAAATGCACATCAATTAATTGGGTTATGAAACAATACCACTTCTACAACACCAGGAGCAACAACCCCTAATAATATCTCGATATAGGCTCAGTATTTTGGTGAAAAAATCGCTATATTGGTTAAAAAACTTCCCTGAAGAATTAAATGAATGCCTTCGAAAGTAAAATCTATTATTTTATAATAAATTCTTCTACGGGGAAAACGGTGATCTGTTTCAGACATTTCAATATGTTATGTTACGTCCCAACTATTTCAAACTATAATTCGTGATATTTTTTTAATAATTTAAACATTTTCAAATACTTTTGTGATTCTGCTCCTTGGTAAATATGAGTTGCGCAAACATTTTCTATGTCAAATAAACTATTCACACTTTCGAAGTCTCACTGGATTCCTTTCAGAAATTTGGATGTTATTATCGAAAAACCTCTTCCAGTATGAATCGTTCTAAAACAAATTGAATCAGAATGGAATATAATTATGAAGAAATGGCATTTTGTGTTGTATTCTCCATAAAAAAATCCATGAGGTTACCGTGCTAACAAATTTGAATAATTCAGATCTGGAAGGTTAACCTATAAAATATCACATAACAGCATAAAGCTCTCACGATGTGATATATAGATTTCGGAAATCTTGGTTTTTACGAAACTTACATGGCTAATGAGTTGCAGATAATCTCAGCGGCGTACCAAAATAAGATTATAATTTTTTATTCGCATTTTTCAGTAATATATTGCATCTTAATATATGGATTTGATCTGATCTGGTTAGAAATGTTTTCTATAAGATATTACGAAGATAAGTATTTCAATTGGGAATGTTGCTCTGCCAACTCAAAAAAGGAAATTTCCATCGAGATTGACACGGAGATCCAGGAAACTCGAATACTATTTTCAATAAGACATCGAAGTCATACGCCCCTCATTTTTCGTTTTAAATTTTACAAGTATTTGGTATAAAAAATTCACAATCTCAAATTGTCAGGACAATCTATATGGGGTTATAATCTGTATGGGGCTACATTTGAGTTCGTTTTAAAAACGTTGTATATTGAAAAATCATTATTCAAATACTTATTTTCTGCTCTTCAGTCTAGTGCGTGTGAAATTGTATTTCTTTATTTATTTAATTTTTCACAATTTATTTTCTCTTTTTCCTCTCTCTCTTTCTCTTACACACTTAATTCTTCAAACTGGAACTTGTTGCAAAATTTCAACCGAACGGACAAACAAACAGACAAGAAAGCGAGTTAATATTGAATTATCATCCATTTCTGAGCTATGTTTGAAGTTTCAAGTACAGCTAAAAAGAGTTTAAAAAAAATTGTACCGAACAGACAAATAGAAATGAGACCAACAAACAAGAAACGAGTTATAACAACTTGGTAAAATGATCACATTTTCCGAACTTCGGGTATACATTTTTACTGTTAATTTACTATCGAAGAAGAAATTTGAGAATTCTTACTTCACAATAAAACAGGCTATAGAAGATGCTGACACAATGATCGTTAGTACGGCGATCAGTATGTCCGCTTCGTTTGATTCCGTTTTCATAGTAGGAGAAGATATAATCGCGTTCTGCTAACAGCACTGGCGAGATCTCATCCAAACGTTTACCTTGGCAAAGAAGGCAGAGGAAAAATTTACTCTTCTCTACAGTATGGGGAATTAGTGGCCAACAACATTCGCAAGATTCGTGACAAACATTCAATCTTGCTGCATTACCCCCTACAAGAAAATCTGCAAGGCAAAATTCCTTTCGAACTCAACGTTCAGGCTTGGTATGATATAGCAATGGGGTTGAGAAAGAAGCAAAATTGGACCAACTCCAGTGAAAACAACAGCAGATCCGGCAGCCAAAGCAATCCTGAAATTTATTTTTCCTACATGTACGTGAAGAAGTGCACTTTTTTAATGATTTGTCGTGTGGAAAGAAGTACTCTGGCTCTAGTGCGGTAATGTACTTTTTCCATTTTCGTGACTAAATGTGACATATTTTAACTCAAATTAGTGAGAGCAGTTGTGTTTTCAATCACCAGTGATTGAAAGTGCCATGTTACCAATAAACAACCATGATACACATTGCTCATAGCGCAGCAACGGTGTCGAATTATTCGTATCGAAAAGACTGGTTTCCGAATTGAATGCAACACAAGCAACGGTAGCGCAGATTTTCATTCTTAGTTGGCTGGTTGCAATTCAATGTCGACGAGTCAATGATACAAAAGTTATTTATGTAACAATTGCAAAATGGTTTATTTTAATTTCTGCGAAAATGGAAAAAAATCATATTTAAAACATTAAAGCGCATTTAATCACTCGCCTGGTTGAGGGCACTAGTGCGGAAAAGTACTTTTCCGTACGATTTCAAAATATTATTATTCGAACGAATATGCATATTTGGTCCCCATATCACGTCACTGTATGTGAGACTCCTCGACTGATCACAAAACGGTGGTACTCAAGTTCTTAGACAATTTCTTTTGTCGGTGGATACCATTGTGGTTGACTTGTATTGCTTATACTCTGATGTGTCATTGAAGCAAAATGTCAAATGAACTGATCTGATCTGATCGTTCGAATCATATTGGTCCAAAGATACTGTGAACATTTTGTAAGATTTAGTGGACTTCCTATATTCTTTAACTTTTGCGTACAACTTTTTAAATTGGTTGACAATAGCGAATGACAAGTTCATCCATCTCAGATACAGGTACGTTCTACGAGTACATTCTCTCGTTACCATAGAATCGGGTTAATAAGTAGCGATTGTTAACTTCAACGAAGCAGAATTGCGGTACCCCAAAGTTATATTCAAATTTAATCTTCAATTTGATATGAAAAATGAACAATTCAGACGATTCATTATGTGACATTTCATCGAAAATCTTCAAGGCTGCCGATTCTATAAGTAGCCAGTTAGTTCCAGAAAAGTCTTGCTGGCGTTACGAGAAAGAATTTGCAGCATTCGAGTTGTGGTGTAGGGAGAAGAATACAAGAAGAGGTATTCATAGTATACTTTCACCACTTATCAAGAAATATTTGCCAATCAACCTTGTGGTCGAAGTACTCAATAATTTTAGTTATAAAATTGAAGAAAGTCATCGATATGAGCAAATATTTTAAATTAACGGCATATCAAAAAAGACTGAACGAAAGGTTTCAAACCCAAGAATTCGAAGGTTTTCGAAAAACAGGAAATCGATAAATTCTTATCTGATGCTCCGGACAACGAATCCCTCTTGATGAAGGTGGCTACCATTTTTGGAATCGCTGGTACGTGCCGTTGCGGAGAATTGATGAATATGACGATAGACGATATTGAAGACAAGAAAAATGTTCTTATCACAATCCCGAACACAAAAACCAACATTATGAGAAAATTTGTGGTTTGCGACCCCGAAAATGAAAGAAACCTACAATTATACACAAAATATGCCAGTTTGCGTCCTGCTGACACTCATCATCGGCGTTTTTTTCTCTTTCTCAAATCAGGAGAATGCATTAAACAATGTGGGGGAATTAATACTTTTGGCAAAATGCCATCAAACATTGTCTCTCAAATCCTGATAATTACACCAGTCATTGTTTCCGGCGGTCGTTAGCCACAATGTTGTCCGACTCTGGGGCTAACATCACCAACATTAAAAGGCCCGGTAGTTGGAAATATACATCTGTGGCAGAATCATACATCGAGAATTCGCTCGAAAATAACGTTCAAACACTTGCAATAGCTCCCCATCGCCATCAGTTTCTCGCGAAGCAGCATAGTCGATAATTCAGCGAAAATTCAACAAGCATTATTTCATGACAGATCCAAGGAGGGCGGCTTGGCGCTAAATTTGCATAATGCTACCATTGTACATTAATTAATTAATTACATCTGCCGTCACGTGTTCCACTTTTTCCGCACTTGTTAGATAAATAACTATTATTTAAAATTCACTACTGCTGTGTAAACGACGATTCCAAATCGAAAATTAAAATTTGTATTTTGTGTATTTAAGCAAAGGGTTTCCCTACGGTATTCTTCAGTGCTTATCTAAAATGTTTATATATAATTATGATGTACAAATATAAAAAATTGTTCAGTACCTGTCATGAGAATACAAAATCATCTTGATTGAGTTAAATCTTTGACATTCTCACATGTGTTGTATGTTCCTGGTTCTCAGAATCACATTTATAATGTCCAAAACAATGAAAATTTCCTACTCTGGTCTATTTCAACATTGTTTGAACTTTTAAAAATTGTTTTGGCCAACGACAGCCGTGGTAAGACAGCGTGCTGGCAAATGTCACGTTGTGGCGATGGTGCCAGATTTACAAGTTTATGATTATGGGTAATGACCAAAGAGGGTAAACGTTATCTGAGTAGGAGAGTCTATTTCCCATAAGACAATGGTGACACTGATAGAAAGAGATGAACGATCGTTTGTTAGTCATAGTGACGTATATGGAACATGTCATGGCCATCATTCTCTCTAGACAGTGGCGGACTAGCGGACTCCACACTCTGGTATCTGAGAGTTACAGACCTTCGATTGTATATTGGACCACCCTGTATGTTACGCGGGCCACCTATACTCATGTCCATCTACGTCACTATGACACGTTAATGCTACAAAATTCTGATTGGCTAGAGCTTATTGTACCTCCTATTCAGATGACGTTTACTCTCTTTGGGTAATGACTCATTTACAATTTGGAAATCATAATATGGAAAAAGAAGGAGCAGTGTGGCTTGTATGGTTAAGAGAAATGTTGAGAGGAACTAGCTAGTTAATTTCAAGTTTTGATGCGAATCTGGCGCAATAGGAGAATCATAAGAGGTTTGAAAGGCATACATATTTGACAAGTGTGATGTTGACAGATGCAAAGCTGGGGTTGGTGGCGCGGAAGTAGAAAATCTGCTGGAGAAGAAGAATTAATTAAATTTAATAATAATGATGAACTTGTGGACTTTCAAACTCCTTAAGTAATATAAGGTTGGCTTGACAAAGACGATATTTTCTGATAATAAACTGGTGAAAATTCTTTCAAACTCTTCATTCCATATAAGGTTGGCTTGAAAAGGATCTTCTTGACAAGATCAAAATGGTGCGAGAAAAAAGCTCTTTTCAGGAAACCCTTGATCCATACAAGACATTTCAATGTGAACCTGAGTTAGAAGAAAAGGAGTGTTTTGGAAAAGGTAGAAAGACTTTCAAACTCCTCATTCCATATAAGGTTGGCTTGAAGTTCTAGAAAGTTGAGATGGTGAGAAGAAGATGGTTTTCATGGAATCCTTGATCCATACAAGGCATTTCGATGAGAGCCTAAAGTTAGAAAAAAAAAGATTGAGTAAGGATGTGGAGGAAAATCACCCCCCAAGGAACACCCAGAAGAAGAAAAGAGTAACAACCATGGATGTGGAAATCCCTAGATCCATTCTATTATTTATTTGAGTGCAAGAAGGGTGCGTTAAGCCTGTGGGTGTAGGAAATGAGTGAAGTGTTCGTTATCTGCACTGCTGCCATGAAGAGATTTTTGCGGGCTCTGGAGAAGAAGAATGGAATGACGACGATCATGAAGTCCTGACCGTAGCGAAATTATTGGCCCACGGGAACGAAGAAGACAACGGAGATGAAAACTTGGAAGAGGAGGAAAGACATTTGTGAGAGAATATTGATATCAATCTGGGGCATCAAAACGGAAGAAAATACATCAGTAAATTACGAATCGTGGATCATGCCTATTGAGAATACCAAAAACACGCGCCTCTCACTCTTCTTCATGATTGTGCGGAAATGAGTGGAAAACGGTACTATATATAAATTATCGTTTTCAACTGAAAAATGTAGCGATTTTGCGAATTGTAGATATTTGCTGAGCTTGACCCCGCTGTTACTCGTTAAATATTAATCTGACAGAAAAATGTTGCAGGAAATTTTAAATTCTATAATTTTTGTGATATCTATTTTTGACCTAGGTGGCTAGAAATGATATTTTGAAAACAGTTTTTGTGGCAATTTTTTTACATGACAGCACGCGGCGATGCCAAGGTCGCAAACTCAGATTTTAATTGAACAATAGCGAGATTCCAATTGTTCTCGACTGTTGAAGTCAGAACTACAATTGTGGCCCAATTCCCAAAAGGAGTGTAGTCCATTACGTGATAAAGGAAGAACAGTTACCCAGCGAGTTTTACCCTTGATGCAACAAGTTCTTGGCTTTTAGAAAGAAAGTGAACAATGAGATCTTTGTACATAAAAAGTATCTTGGCCTTCTTAGCTGAGATATGCGAATCATTACTGGTCAAATTCAGAAGGGAAGATATATTACGATTTCATCCAGGGATGGGTTTGGGTGATTTATTTTAATCCATCAGACTTACGAAAGAATGAACCTCCGAAGCAAAATCATTTTAATCATTAAAATCAAAGTTGCTTGAAGCATTTGATGCGTGTCATACATAAAAATATACGCTCGACTAGAGAGCCTCTATCCTTTGATTTCGTCGTTAGAAAAAAAACTTGGACAGTAGTTTATCATTTGTTCCAATTTATCAGGAACCTCTTGCTATAACAAAAAAAAGACTCACAAAGTCTTGTTAACAGTAAATCCATTCCCTCGGCTCATAGCTGCCTCTACAGAAGTTTGTGCCTGATTAAGAGTATTTTTAGACTAAAGATGAGTCTGGGATAGACTCGAAACATGTTTCGCCAATTCAACTGATCTTTTTACCATTGAATGTGGAGATGACTCTGAGCCTTTTCTATAACCCATATACCAGTTTTCTGTCCGTCTCGTCGTTTCAAGTTTTCGCTGAAATCGTTTATTGAAATTCCATTGTTGTATCTTCCGTTTCGCACGGCACTGGCTTGCAACGATCTAGAAATATTCGACAGTCCAAAGTGTGCTCAAAATGGGGGGGATAAGGAAGACATGGATGTATTATTATGGTTAGGCAATAGGGGATTGCTCAAGGCTTATATTCAATATATAAACCAGCAGCTTCAATTTTGATGGTGTCAGTAGTTTCTCGTAAATCAGCCATGAAGGTAAATATGAAAAAAAAAAAATTGATTGAATTGAAATATTCAAATTACGAAGCAAAATAGTGTGATATATTTGGTATTCTTTATAAAACTATAATTTTCTATCATGATATCCATATGAAATTAGAATGTTCATCCTGTCACATTCAGATTTCAGAAACAGGTAGCTTCTATTACTATTTCGATTCGTTTTTAAGAGATTTTCAAGAAAATATATTGAGAGCTCTAAAATTCAGGTGTTCATGATAATACTGTTGATTATTAATTGAAAATGTGAAAGACGTTCCTGTTATTTCAATCCAGCTCTTGGCAAATAAAATAATGTTTTCTTTTTCCAGGTGTTCCTTAGTATTTTGATTCTTGCCGCTATCGCTCTTTCCTGCCAAGGTGAGTTATTATACTTGATTTCCCAGAAAAGTATTCTGGTTCTGAAGATTCCATTGGAAATTCAAAACAAATACATATATATTGAGAATGGAATGTTAAAATTAATGGTGAATGAAGTTTTCTGACCTGATTACAGTAAATTGTGAATTTTGTTGAGGTGAGGGTCAATAGTTGAAACTATTGATTCTTTGCCGACTTTTCAACTATGAAGTCATCATCAGGACACTACAATGGAAAATGGAAATATAATATAGAAGATCTAAAAATGAAATATTGACAGATTAAAAAAGTAACAACAAAATAAAATACATATACAGTAACAAAAATAATATAAATGAAATAAAATGCATAAATTGTAAAATATACATGGATATACATACACATCATACATATACAGGGTTGCTAATATGTATGGAAACGGTTGATTATCTCCTAAAGTAAGATAGCTAGCGAAAAATGTTAAGACACAAAAGTTTTCGGGTTTTTTTAATCTATTACAATAAAGACAAATGAGTATAAAGGATCAGTCAAAAAGTCATGACGAAACAAAGTTGCTTTTTCTTTAATGGAACACCCTGTATATTCATTTATATCAAGAAAGATCCAGAATTGCATCACACGCCATATTGCTCAGAGTGAATAAAGCTATCGGTGAAAGATCATTCATTCAGTTACCTAGCTGGAAGGATATTCAATCGAATTCCCGAAACCATCAAATCAGAAACCCCCAAACAATTGTTCAAAAAAAAATTAATAAATGGATAGCACTACAGAATCGAACACTTTTTCATGACATTGATCCTGCTAAGAATATTGATATATTGATTGTTTTATAATACCTGATTATTTGAAGTTTTCAATATGCCTTTTTTCCATCCATATGGCTCTAAATGAATGTGATGGCCCCAATTTATCTGTACTCAAATGTAAAGTCTGTATAGTATGCATAAATTCTGCAATAAGAAAAATACCATAGGAGGTCCTTTAAATCCTAAAGGTATTTTTTGTTGCAAATATTTTTTTAGTTATTATTTCCTTCTCTTTTCAACTAAGTACTCTTATGTGAAATTTAATATTCTATTGGCTATCTAGAAATATAACTATAATTAATTAAGTCCACTTATGCATAATCTGTAATTATTTTGTAATTTTAATTGTATAAATACCATAAATGGTTTTCCTTTCATATCGCAAATATCAATCTGTATTCATATGTATGCTAATAATTGTATGTTTTTTGCAATTAATTATTATTATAATTAATGATTACTCATCAGCACTTTTGATTCGAAACGAATCATAAGATTTCGAAACATTTTCATCAAGATCTATTTCTCATTTCCAGCTGGCAGCATTGGATGGAATAACGGAGGTGGATGGAATAATGGTGGTGGATGGAATAATGGCAGGGGATGGAATAATGGAGGCTGGTCCTCTGGAGGAGGTCACGGACTTGGACACGGAGGAGGATACGTGAGTGGTTACGGAAATGGATGGGGATATAGTGGATCAAGGGGTTATGGTGGATATGGACACTCAGGTGGTCTTGGGGGTGGTTGGAATTCTGGGTATAGACAAGGATGGAACAATGGTAAGTAGAAAAAATCTTGAAATGAAAACTGTATTTTCTTAAGGTATTGTTTTTAACTAAACAAACTAAATATATTGATGATATATTTACCATGTTTCATTCATTGAGATATATAGTTAGAACAGGACATTTCTGAATGAAATTCAAATACTGTGCTCCTTTATTTATTAATGTGTTCAATTTGCATATAGAATATCGTCAAAATATCATTTCAAATATTTTTTTCAGGAGGATGGTGATAAGACTGATGGTACCCATTATTGGAATACTTTCGATAAAATTGTAAATTATGTGTAAAATATTTATGAAAATATTAATAAAAAAAATTCTCTACACGATTTTTCTATTCAGCATTATACTACCCGTATTGCTAAGATTTTTTTCTGCTCATAAACTAGAAATTTTCCAATAGTAATGGGAAAAATAGAAATTAAAATGTCAAACGATGCCTTGTTTGAATTTGTTGACTTATGTGGTCTTGCACTTTGATAATCTGATTCTAATCTAAATTCACCGAGCGTCTTCATAAAAGTCAGATGTACATGAATCTTGACTTACTTTATTAAACACCAGGGAACGAATGAATAGGTAGCTTGTACTTAAAATAATAGGTGGGAGACTTCCGCTTGGTTGTCAAACTTGCAACAAACTAAAGGCGGGACATTCAAATATTGCTACGGTATACTACACTACAACTTCAATGGGTGATATGGTAAAACATCAAGATTTGCTACCTTTCTTCATTGTGTATTCAACCCTTTCTACCCGACTGCGCGACGCAAAGGATAGTAATGTGCTTATCAGCTTATGTATGTTTGTAAGTTTGTTCCTTTGTGGCACTCCGGAGACCAAACGCGTTGACCGATTTTGATGATTCTTACGTCAATGGAATTGTCTTAATCTGGCGAAAGTCACCAATAACAGGAATCAAAATTCGATATGGCGATAATCAGACGCCATATTGTGAATAAAGACATGACAGTAATAATCAAAATTCAATATGACGACAACTAGACGTCATATTGTGACAAAATTCAATATGGCGACAACTAGACGCAATTGGAAAAAGTATAACAGCGTATACATCGTTGGTTGTTTGTTATTTCGGTTTCAGTTACTATTTCGTTTTGTTACATTTTTGATACACTTCACTTAAATAGTTTGATAGAAACTCAATTAAGTACAGTCAAACTCGGCTATGCTATAACCAATGCTAATTTAACCGATACTGATCACGCTGTATGGGAGGACGAAAAATGTCCTATTTACAAGAGAAAATTCAACAATCTTAAATCCTCTGGCTTTTGTCACTAAGTAGCAACCACAGCAAGAAAACATTTCTTTGGATTTTTCGGCATCCAATACAAATAGTAACATGAAGTGTTCTAACCAAAATGTCAGGGGTCTACGATCCAAAACGCATTTTATTTATAATGACATTGCTCAAAATATTTTTGACGTGATTTGTCTCACTGAAACCTGGTTGTCATCTGACATTTTGGATTCCGAAATAACCAGTAACCAGTTTACGGTTTATAGAAGAGACCGTAACTTTGATCTCACGAGCACAACAAGAGGGGGTGGAGTGTTAATTGCCGTAAACTCAAAGTTTTATACATATCCTATGGCCCTCAATTTCATAACTGAATCTTTCCCCAATATTGACATTGTTGGTATCAAAATTGTTTTCCATAATTTTACTACCTACATTATAACGTTCTATATACCTCCGAATACATCTATCGTTTCATACGATGGTTTTTTGAAGCTATTTGTAGTCTGCAATGTTTGCTCAATGATGACAGTAACCTGATTTTAACTGTAGGCTTCAACATCCCTGAATATGTTGTTCATACTAGTATCAATTCTCACGATGTAAAATCAATTATTCTATTGGAGAACTTTATGAATTTTCTAGGCCTAGTTCAATATAATGAGGTATTGAACGCCAACAATAGAATCTTAGATCTATTATGTAGTAGATATCCAATGGATGTACAATTCATCATTTCCTTTCGTTCCTATTGATGTGCACCATCCTGCTCTAGAATTTTCTATCCCCTTCAGTCTGAAACCCAACACATTCAAAACGAATACAATGAAAACCTTCAACTTTGGGAAAGCAAATTCTCCTCAATTGTATGACATGCTCTTTAATACGGATTGGACTTTTTTGGAAAATAATGATAACGTGGATATAGCTTGTGATAGGTTCTACAATCTATTGAATAATATTTTAACAGAATGCGTTCCCAAAACAGTTGGTAAAAAATCTTCTTACCCACCTTGGTTTACCGGCGTATTATAAGAAAATTGAAAGCAAACGACAAGTATTCACGCAATTATAAATCAACGGGTAACACTGAATTTTTCGAATTGCACAAAAATATTTGCAGAGATATGAAGAAAAATATCGCCTTAGCACACTCCAATTATATTCGAACAGCGGAGTAATATCTAAGAGATGATCCCTCCAAATTTTGGGCTCATCTGAATACAATTAGGAGCAGCTCAGCTATTCCTGATTCTCTAAACTATGAAAATCGTAGTCTGTCTGATCCCCAACGTATAGTCGATGCTTTTGCCACCTACTTTGAATCTGCTTTCATCAAATCATCCAATTATCGACAATCTGGAGGCATTAATAATTTCAGCACACCAACTTGGTCCATTTCTGGAATAAATAAAGATGATGTACTGGAGTCTTCAAAAAAATGTAAACCAAAAATGACAACGAGACCTGATGGTATTCCATAATTTCTCCTGAAAGACTGTGCTGTCATTTTCGCTAAACCTTTATCCATCATTTTCAATGTAGCACTGACAACACTTTGTTTTCCGGATGTCTGGAAATATGATAAAATATGTCCTGTTCTCAAAAAAGGGGACAAACATATGATTGAAAATTACAGACCAATCGTTATACTATGCAACTTCAGTAAACTCTTCGAAATGGTCCTATATGATATTATATATGCACATGTGAAATGTCGGATTGTCGATAATGTCATTTATACAGATTTCTCAAAGGCTTTCGACAGGCTTGGCCACGGTGTACTTCTCAAAAAACTGAGTTCGGTTGGTTTGACTGACAACTTACACTCTTCTTGGAGTCTTATCTTACCGAAAGACGTTCAAGAGTTCAATACCGCGGTTTAAAATCTGTCGAAATAATCGCCACCTCTGGTGTTTCTCAGGGATCTGTATTAGGTCCTTTGCTATTCATTATATTTATAAATGGCATTTGCCTTGGTTTAGACTCTGAAATTCTACTATATGCAGATGATTGTGAGTTATTTCGCCAGATTTCCAATGTAAACGACTGCAGCTACCTACAAAAACATATCCAAGAATTGAGTTTATGGTGTAAGCGAACTCACTTTCTTTCATCATACAAAAATGCAATATTGTCTCATTTAGTCGCAGAAAATCGCCCACTGAATATCCTTATACAATGAATGGAAATATCTTGCAAAAATTGGCAGAATTCGAAGATCTGGGGGTCATATTTGACGACAAATCCACATTAACTCATCACGTAAATACAATTGTTACAAATGGCCTCAAAATCCCCGGTTTCATCATCAGCAATTCCAAATGGTTTTCTGATATCAACACTTACTTACTCCTTTTCAATGCGCTTGTGAGATCAAGGTTTGAGTATTGCTGTGTCGTGTGGAATCCTCGTTACAACATACACGTCATAAATTTAGAGAATATTCAGAGACGATTCTTGAAGTACATTAGTTTTAAGTGTGATGGATTCTATCCAAACCGAGGTATTCCGCATGAAGTGCTACTTTTGAGATTCCAGGTTCACTCTCCACATAATCGTCGTAAATATAGATACTACTAGATATATTATTTTTGATCAAGGTTTTATTCTCTATGATCAATTGTCCATGCTTACTTTCACATATAAATTTGCATGTTCCCAGGCTACATGTACGTAATAGTAATACATTTTACCTCCCCTTTCCTCAAACAAATGTACTTACACGCTCTCCTCTGTACAAAATATGCTTTGATTACTTGTCAATCCAGAATAACGTAGATATTTTCAACTGCGAGCCAACTGACATCAAAATAGCTATTTTGCAATCATAATGATTCCTACTGAACATATAATATAGTTTCATATTTGTGGTGATGTGTATAAACTTTTTTCGCACTGAGTTTTTTTCACTTCATACACATCATTGCTCTTATTATTTATTTTTAATAGAATAAATTGTCTTATTTCATGTACATTAGGATTATCTCTGTATATGTCTGTACATAAGGATTGACTCAGTTTAACCTTTCCTGGATGTATATTTTCCATTCTGTAAATGGCTTATGCTGTTGACTGGTGTACCAAATAAATATTAATAAAATAAATAAATAAATAACGAACGGCTTATGACTTCAGATTATTGCCCGTCTATAATCCTACTGAAAAGTGTAAAACAAAAATAATATAAAATAAAAATAAAAAAAGCCGACTGCGTAAAAAGTGAAGTTTAAAAAAGATGGAAACAAGATGACCAGAAAATATAGTCAGAAAATTATGTTTTAAGAGGTTACAACTTAAACTTAACACTTACTCAGTCGTAGGTGAGAACATACAGGGTGTTTCAAAATTCAGTATCAAGATTTCAGGGGCGTATTTTTCAGGTAAAATAAGACTTTCAACTTCGTTACCGATCTACAGATCATTAAAGTTTCAAGATTTTTTTTCTTCTAGCTCTTTAGTTTTTGCGATATTAAGATCAAATTGAAAACATAGGTACGTTCAGGGTTACATCATCCAGTAGCCGAGTGATTGTAGAATCTACAGGGAGATATTTTTTTCAGGGGTCAAGCCCTTTTTTGACCCGTAAACTTTTTTGTAGTGCGCCGCTGGTAGATTCTAACAATAGAAATTCATTTTTTTGTTTTGTTCATGACTTTTTGCTTTGTAATTTTACGCGTTCCGACCGATATCGAGAAAAAAAGTAAAATCAGTTTTTGTAAATCGCTAGAGTTAATTGAATATTTTAATGAAACAATGAAAAAGAGATTTATTGGGCTTCAACTGCTATTATATTTTGACGTTCTAGGTTTGTTTTGAAGCATGTGACATTATTTGAAAGTTGGTGGATGTCTCATCGTGTATTTGTTTAACATTATAATGGAAAATGAACCATATTCATTTGAACATCTGGCTGACATTCATTTTGTTTATGGTCTGGCTAATGGTAACGGACGGACGGACGCGCCGGCTTCCCATCTATAGAACTTTTATAAATTCCCATCAGCGCCTTTGGGAATACGGCAGATTTCAGACTCCAAGGCACGATGCTGGCAAGCATGCAACCTAGTGAGAGATGAAGAGATTTTATATGTTATCGACGAAAATCCTGGTATGAGTTCTCGACAAATAGCACGGAATTTTGATCCAAATATCCCAACTTCACGGCCCAGTCTGAGGCGATAACTGTCCGCCTGGTAGCGCCACCTCAGCTCCAGCGCAAGCATCACCAATATAGACACTTCCAAAAAATGGAGGCAGAAATCTATAAAACAAAATCCTGCGAGTTTCTGCATGTTCCGAGAAATATCCTGATTGAATCAGGAAAGCTCACTTTAAACTAACCCCGAACTAGAATATGTGTTATATGTAGTATAACAAAGTTCAGACTTCCTGAAGGTTGTAGACGATGTGGTGAATTGATTACTCTCGTTTCGGACATCCATCGTCTTAATGGATTTGAATGTTTTCCAAGTATCTACCTGAAAAAGGTTGCAGCAATCGGAACGCCGAGGAAGTTTTTCAGATCCTTTGGGACGTGGATATCCGAAACAAGTTACTACATAGTCTACAACCTCCACACAAAGTTCAGACTGTTCTCACGTCACTCGTTAAAATATTATAATGATACCCATTATTCAGAAAAAATACTCGGGAAGCACATCATTTCGTATGTCCAATTGCAACATGAACTATGATATAGGTATGGAGTAATTCTACACGTGCATTGAAAATTGTCAAGCAACCAAAAAAAACATAAGGATTATGAGAAATGCTGGGACACACATCCTTCTTGAAAACGAGCTATATGTGTATGCCTGCTCTATATATTTCCACATTATTAGAAGATCACTTCATTTAATTGGTTCATGGAACACATTCTCAATACCACTCCTACAAAACCAGAAGCTACAACCCCTAATATTTTTATTGCCATGGGTTTCATGTGAAAACAGATACAGGATTAAGAGTACACATATATACATATACACACATATACACATACATATAAATGAGTACTTGAAATATCTTGCGAGAAATACAAAGTATAGATAAAAACGTTTACAGGATACATTCATACGTGACTGAATGACAAAAAAAAATCCTACGTATACTGCTCATAGATTATGGTTTACACATATTGAAGAACTCATCTAATGAATACAATGGATTTGCAGTAAAATTGTCTTTCAGAGTTCGTTTGAACATACTCATGGTACCGATTTTTTTGAAATGTGGAGGCAATGCATTATATATTTTTATATAATTATATTACGGACCTTTCTCAAATAAACTTGTTTTATGCGTGGGACTCGCAGATGTTCACCACCTCTGGTTTTCATATCGCAGGTATGGTGATTGTTTGCAGGAAAAGTTTGCAAATTCTTCCTAGCAAAAATTGCAATGTTATATATGTAGGCACAATGAACAGTCATAATTCCTAATTCGAAGGAAAATTTTCTGCAAGAGGTGTAATTTTTTAGGTTAAGCATAGTTCTTATAATTGTTTTCTGATAGATGAATATATCCTCACATGCTGCTGCATGATACAAAAAAATTATGCTGTAATCAATCACATAATGTACGTAAGCAGAATAATACATTTTAATAAGGTGAATACTTATATGATTCCTGAGGTATAACACAACAAGCTGACGATAATTAACTCATTATTGCTTTCACTTGATCAGTCCATTTCAGTTCTTTATCTATTATCACTTCCAGAAATTTGCAGGAACTTGTTTCATCCATTCGAGAATTCTGTATATTAATATGAAGTGGGTCTTCCAGGCCACCCTTGGAAGTTACGTAATTGGTTTTATTTTTATTGATGAATACAGAGTTTCTACGACTCGAGACACCGTTACATTAGATGTTTCATTTGGAGTACAAATATCCCTCTCCGAAACAACATCTGAAATGTCGTCAGCGAAAAGAAAAACTGAGCTGATGTCTATTTGGGAACATATGTCCTTGATAAATATCGAGAACAAGATTAGACCTAGTATAGAGCCCTGTGGCACCCCTATGCCAATTTTTATTTCATTAGAATAGTAAACAGAAGACTTATAGTTATTTTTAGATGAGATACCGAATATTTGTGTTCGGTTATTGAGGTAAGATTTTATCAAATCATTAGCTTTTCCTCTGACACCGTAGCACTCTAGTTTTTGTATTAATAAATCATGGTTAATGAGGTCAAATGCTTTCGTAGGTCAAAATAAATACTAGTTACTTCATCGAGTTGATCTATTATGTGATTAAGAGAATCATAAATCGCAGACTTGGTGGACTTATTAGGGAGAAAACCATACTGATTCATCACGAATATATCATTTTCAATGAAGTATGATGAAAACCTGTTGAATAAGAGCCGTTCGATTATTTTTGAAAAAGCTGACAGAATCGAAGTTGGTCTATTGTTTGAAATATAATTTTTTTTTCCTTTCTTGTATACTGGCACAATTTTTGCAACTTTCAGTGCATCGGGAAATATTCCAGTAGAAAAACATTCGTTAATTATATCCACTAGCGAGATGACAGATTAGGTCCCCTACACGTTTGAGAATAACAGTCGGTATCTCATCAACACCAACTGAAAATTTTGGAGGTAGGGCCATTATAGTATGCCGTACTTCATAAGGGCAAGTTGGTTTCAAAAACATGGTGGATGTATGTTGTTTGAACTGATATATAATAAAACCCCGATATAGGCTCACTATTCTGGTGAAAAACTCGCTATATTGGTAAAAAACTGAACAACTTGAATGACTGCCTTCAAAAGTGAAACCTACTTTGTAAATTGATGTTCTTGAACATTTCTATGTCAGAATTTTAATATTTATATTAAGTCCAACTATTTATTAAATAAAATAATAATAATTTTTTTTAATTAACATTGATTCAAATATTTGAAATCTATTATGAAATAGTCTTAAATTTTATGAAGAAATCGAGCACTATTTATACCCTACGAAGTCTCCCCTGGTTTAGATGTTATAATCGAAGAATCTCCTCCAGTATGGATCGGTCTTAAACAAATTGGATCAGAATGAAACATAATTATGAAGAAATGGCATTTTGTGTGTTGTATTCTTCATGAAAAAATCCATGAGGTTACCGTGCTAACAAATTTGAATAATTCAAATCTCGAAGGTCAACTTATAAAATATCACATAACAGAATAAAACTCTCAAGATGTGATATATAGATTTCTAAAATATTGGTTTTTACGAAACTTGCATGGCTTATGATTTGAAGATCATCTCAGGGCGTACCAAAATAATATAATTAATTTTTATTCCATTTTTCACACTTCGATCAATTTTCAGTTATAATACCACAAGAGAGTGAGAATAAAATAATTCGACAGATTTTCGAAAACTTGTTGCCAGGCAATAGACACGAGAGCCCGACGGGCTCGAGTGGCTATTGCCAAATGGCAACAAGTTTGAGAAATAAATCTGGAGAATTATTTTCTACTTTATCGAACTCTCTTGTGGTATTCTGTAGATTATTTTTTGAATTTACGATCACAAACACTTTTAAAAATAAAACTGAACCGGTTTTGATTCATTTCTCACTTATCATGCGAATTGTTGACAGACTTCAAATAAAAAATTTAGGTTGTCAAAGAATAAAAACAAAATACCGCAAATTATTCCCGCGGCAATTTTCTAGGTATATTATTCTCACTATAATAATGTTTTGATTGGCCAAAACGTACATGAATGATTTGAATTAAAAGTTTTCATTGGTTTCTAGAAATGTCAAAAAATAATCACTTTAATTTTTCTTTCAAGATAGGATTTTTTCACATTATACTTATCTAAAAAATTGTTTGTTTTCTATAAGATATTACAAAGATAAATATTTCAATTGGTAATATTTCTCTGCCAACTCAAAAAAGGAAATTTCCAGCATCGAGATTGACAAGGAGATCCAGGAAACTCGAATACTATTTCCAATAAGACAATCAAAGTCATACGCCCCTCATTTTTCGTATTGAAATCTCACAAGTATTTTCATAGGTATGAAAAATTCACAAACAAATTGTCAGGACAATCTATATGGGGTTATAAATGTGTATGGAGCTACGTTTTGATTTGTTTTAAAAACGTTGTATATTGAAAAATTTGTATTCAAATAATAATTTTCTGCTCTTTAGTCTAGTGCGTGTGAAATTTTATTTCTTCATTTATTTAATTTTTCACACTTCCTTTTCTCTTCTTCTCTCTCTCTCTCTTCTCTCTTACACACTTAATTCTTCAATCTGGAACTTGTTGCAAAATTTTAACTGAACGGACAAACAAACAGACAAGAAAGCGAGTTAATATTGCATTGTCATCCATTTCTGAGCTATGTTTGAAGATTAAGTATCTAGCTCATTAAGAAGTTAGTTTAAAATCCATTGCAAAATTTGTACCGAACAGAGAGACAGACAATAAGACCGACAAACGAACAGAAAGAAAGCGAGTTATAACAACGTGTAAAATATCACATTTTCCAAACTTTGGGTATACATTTTTACTGTTAATTTACAGTAAAGAAGAAATTTGAGAATTCTAATTTCACAATAAAACAGGCTACAGAAGATGCTGACACACTGATCGTTAGTACGGCGATCAGTATGTCCGCATCGTTTGATTCCGTATTCATAGTAGGATAAGATATAGATCTTGTTCTGCTAACAGCACTGGCGAGATCTCATCCAAACGTTTACTTTCGCAAAGAAGGCAGAGGAAAAATTTACTCTTCTCGAAGTCTACAGTATGGGGAATTAGTGGCCGACAACATTCGCAAGATTCGTGACAAAAATTCGCAAGATTCGTGACGAAGAGTAAGTTCAATCTTGCTGCAAGAAAAGCTGAAAGGCAACAATCCTTCCGAACGTAACATCAAGTTCAGGCTTGGTATGAGTTACACGAGAGTCCAAAGCAATGGGGTTGAGAAATTGGACCTACTCCAGTGAAAACAACAGCAGATCCGGCACCCGAAGCAATCGCGAAATTTATTTTTTCCACAAGTATGTGGAAAAATGCACTTCCTTAATGATTCGTCCTCTGGAAAGAAGCACTTCTTTGCTCTACTGCGGTAAAGTACTTTTTCCATTTTCGTGACTAAAATTGATATATTTCAACTCAAATTAGTGGGAGAAGTTGTACTTTTAATCACTTCTGATATTTTTTTTCATAAGTGATCACTATGTTACCAATAAAGAATCATGATACACATTGCTCATAGCGCAGCAACGGTGTCGAATTATTCGTATCGAATAGGCTGGTTTCCAAATTAAATGAAACACAAGCAACGGTAGCGCAGATTTTCATTCTTAGTAGGCTGATTGCAATTTTATTTCGAAGAGTCAATGACACAAAAATTATTTATGCAACAATTGCAAAATAGTTTCTTCTAATATCTGCGAAAATTGAAAAAAAAAAATTTACAACACGTGAGTGAAGCGCATATAATCACTCGCCTGGTTGAGGCACTAATGCGGAAACGTACTTTTCAAACGAATATGCAAATTTTGCCCCATATCACGTCACTGTATGTGAGACTCCTCGGCAGATCACAAAACGGTGGTTCTCCAGTTTGTTGTGTATGTGGGTTGATTACCACAATCTAGTTAATCTGATAGTTTTTTGAATGAAATTCAAAGTAACGAAACGAGAACTTCAATGCTTCTCTTGCGAAATACATTTCAGAACTAAAATAACAAACTTAACAGAGACAGAAGAAAAGCATTCGCTTTCTCTTGCCAGATGGTAAAAAGGTTAGCTACCTAGATGACCCTTACGGGTTATAGAGAATGAACAGATGAGACACTTGAAGTATACATTGCTGGGAAGAAATTCCCTAATATAGTAAGGAAAAGGTCACTTTGTACAGAACATAGCCGCCCCCTTGAAAGCCATGAGGGTTCCAACTAAACATAACAACATTAATTGTCTTGATTGTCCGGTATAGGAAGAACACAAAGTTCACATGTAAGGCGCTGATAAATTCCATTAACTGTCTTTATCGTCACAGTTCGAACCACTCCGTCGGAACCAGGAAATAACTCAATGACTCTGCCCAAGAGACATTTCAATGGTGGGAGTCCATCTCCTTTTACGAGAACAAGAGTATCCAATTTTAGTATCTGTGGATGAGTCTCCTTCCATTTTATACGTATTTGCAAGTTGGATACGTACTCCTTTGTCCATCTAGCCAGAAAGCTTGTGTCATTACCTGGATTGTTGGTAACGGTTAAAGGTTGGGTTGATGCCAATCACGATCCGGAACAGCAGTCAGCTTGGCGCCAATTAAAAAGTGTGCCGGGGTCAGAGGTAAAGGATCATTTGGATCTGATGATAAGGCATATAGAGGACAGGATTCAATTTGTGCTGCAAGTGTGGACAATTCCTCAAAAAATAGAGAAGTGTCACCAACAATTCTTTTTAAGTGATATTAAATGATATTTAACGACCTTACGCTGGACTCCCAGAGCCCGCCAAAACTTGGTGGTCGGGGAGGAATGAAGATATACCTTCTTGGCTCAATATAGTTTGAATAATGTTATTGGAATCTTCAAGGATTTTTTTTCAACTGAGCCCTTGCTCCCACAAAGTTGTTGCTATTATACATTTTTTCACGCAATCTCGCAATATATCGCCTCAATGTAGCGATAAAGGGTTTCTCCATGACTTTAGTCGCGAAGCAAATTAATTTACAATTTTGTAATTTTCTATCCTTCAAAGGAAACGACCCGCAGTATTGAACACCGGTAAATGTAAACGAACGAGCGGGTGCCTTTCCTTTGGAAGATCACCCATTATAATATTTATGCTACCCGCTATAAATCTATAGCACTTGACACATTCATGTACCACCTTACGCGCAAGGTTACGCCCAGAAATAGGCCAAAAACGCTGTCTGAGAGATGCCAACAGAACTTGTGGACCTGAATGCAGTATTCTGACATGTTCATCATGTGCTATCAAAATGGATAAAATATGTGCCTTTGGCAAAACGGCTGGATATATTTTAATAAATTCAACATTAGAATATTTTAATCGAAAAAATCTATATTCTGCAATATTCTCCGAAATTTGATTTTTGGTGTGAAACACATCATTTAAAGTGCTACTACCTATAAGAAAATTATGAACGTGAAAATCATGGATTATGGTGGAGCTTATATCAGGATAATCTTTTTCGAAATCAAGTACAATTTCATGTGAAGCACGAATACATAAGAAACTTGCAGGTGTAGTGCCATATGTTGCTACGTTGAGCTCATAGGCGGATAAAGAATCTGACAAAGCGGAATGCCATAATATTTTTTGGAATTTTCTTTCTTCCTTCTTTATTAGAACTTGCCGATACATTTTTCCAATATCACCAGCAAGTATAGTATTATGAATTCGGAATCGTAGAATGATTGAAATCAAATCATCCTGTATAGTTGGGCCAACTGCTGAAATATCGTTGAACGAAAAACCAGAGGTTGATTTTGCGGAGCCGTCGAATGCAACTCGACACTCAGTTGTCATACTGCTCACTATATTCAATCGAGACATATGACCCAAATCAATAAACTCAATTATGAAATTAAAATAGTGTGACTTCAGATTTTCATTTTTATCTAATTTTTCTTCTAGAGAATAAAAACGTTTTTCAGCAGTTATAAAAGAATCGGGTTCTTCAAAAGGAAGACTAACTACGAATTCACCCAAGGAATCTCTAATAGTACTTATTTTTAAATGTGTTTCACAGAAAGACTCTTCTGGAGAAAATGGTTGTGTAGAGGGAAATTCCTCGATTTTCCAAAAACGTTCAACTTGCTCGTTGAGATCAATTGTATTCATGCTAAGATTGCAATGAGTTTCGGACGTTGATAAATTATCAAAAAATAGAGGACCGGAAATTATCCATCCAAAAGGTTTTTTGTAACGTAGGTAATCTTGGCCCTAGTTTTATTTGTCCGGTACATAATAAATCATAGAATATATCATCATTCCCAATAAGCATATCGATGGATTCACTCATATTGAAGCATGGGTCAGCCAATATTAAATTTGGCGGTATGTTGATCAATTTTGAGTTAAAAGTTATCGAGGTACGATTCCTTTGTTACTGAAGGTAGGTTGAAAAGTGCCTTTATATGATTCGAAACCAAAAGTTGTTTATTTTCGTATCTTTCGAGAGATTATTTAAAATTTTCAACTCCCCCTTTAATTTAAATTTTTGAACTTTCGATAGAGATGTATTTTCATGAATGACGGATTTGAACGTATCTTTGGAAAATAGCCATTCATTGTATGTCCCGTCGAAAGTAGGCAAATTTAAGGTAGGTAATTTTATATTTACATCTGAGGGGATTGCCTGATGAGATGAGGATCGAGACGATGATACGTTTTCGACAAGTGGTGTTTTGGATATTATGTATTTCCGTGTATCGCTTTTAATTTCATAATAAACATTTTCAAATGAAGCTGATTCCTGTCGAATCATATCGAGTCCTTCTTGATCGTCATCCGCTAATGCAATTTCTAGCTCATATTGTATATTATAGTATTCATTCAATGAAGGTTCTACTTTGTTCAACCTCTGTTCTAATTGAATGATATCGGGACTTTGTTCATCAGAAAGTTCCTTGTAATAGGTTTCGAAACGGGTTGGCTGAGATTTTATCATTCCTCGTTTTTTCTTTAATAAAGCAGCCATTATGAGAAATGATTATCGAATGGGTGTTTTGTAGCTCAAGGTTTCAAAATATTGATTTTGAAAAGGCAGCAGATTGTTTGCAACAGCTCAGTTTATATCAAAATTCCATGAAAAATGATTCCAAAAAGTACACTCAAACTATGAAACTATTTGCTAATGTTATGCAAAGTTTCGAGAAAGTATTTTGTCAATAGGTTTGTAGGTATCAAAGTTTCATGAAAGTTATTTTAAAAGAGTAATTTGAAAATATGAAACTATTTGCTAATATTATGCAAAGTTTCGAAGTATTTGGTTGATTTAATTGATTATGCGATATCAAGAACTTGCTAAAATTATGCAAAGTTCCAAAGAAATTATTCAATAAAATATGCAACACTCATCGAAAGTGATAGGGTATGGAAACTGGTTTATATAAAGGAACGAACACACCTTTTTTTACCCCATAAATCCGTCGGACGATCCTCTGGTAACGGTGATGCGAAGGCAGCGGCACACACTTAGTATCGATAAAAAATGTTCGTGATGAGTTCAATTGAACTCGTTAATTCGAAAACTAATTCACTATTCGACTCGAAGGACTATGTTGTGTATGTGGGTTTATTACCACAATCTAGTTAATTTGATAGTTTTTTGAATAAAATTGAAAGTAACGAAACGAGAACTTTAATGCTTCTCTTGCGAAATACATTTCAGAACTAAAATAACAAACTTAACAACAACAGAAGAAAAGCATTCACTTCCTCTTGCCACATGGTGAAAAGGTTAGCTACCTAGATGACCCTTACGGGTTATAGAGAATAAACAGATGAGACACTTGAAGTATACATTGCTGGGAAGAAATTCCCTAATATAGTCTTCTAAGAAAAAGGTCACTTTTAACAGAACACAGTTCTCAGACAATTTCTTTTCCAGTGAAACCATTGTAGTTGACTTGTATTGCTCATACGGATATATTTGAATGACACTTCAATTCTCTCATGTGTCATTGAAGCAAAATGTCAAATAAACTGAGCTCGAAAGGTATATGCGCGTGTTTCTGCAACTTTCATTTTGATCGTTCGAATCATATTGGTCCAAAGATACTGTGAAAATTTTGTAAGATTCAGTAGACTACCTAGATTCCTTAATTTGGCGCGTATAACTTGTTAAATTGGTTGACAATAGCGAATGACAAGTTCATCCATCTCAGATACATGGTACGTTCTACGAGTACGTTCTCTCGTTACCATAGAATCGGATGAATGAGTAGCGATTGTTAACTTCAACAAAGCAGAAATGCGGAACCCCAAAGTTAAATTCAAGTTCAATCTTCAATTTGATTTGTAAAATGAACAAATCAGAAGATTCATTATGTGACATTTCATGAAAAATATTGGAGGCTGCCGATTCTATAAGTAGCCAATTAGTTCCAGAAAAGTCTCGCTGGCGTTACGAGAAAGAATTTGCAGCATTTGAGTTGTGGTGTAGGGAGAAAAATACACTTTCACTGACAGAAGAGGTGTTTACAGTATAGTTTCACCACTTATCAAAAAATGTTTGCCCGTCAACCTTGTGGTCGAAGTATTCAATGAGTAAACTTGTTATAAATTCGAAGAAAGACATCGATATAAGCAAATATTTTAAATTAACGGCATATCTAAAAAGACTGAACGGAGGTTTCAAACCGAAGGTTTTCGAAATACAGGAAATCGATAAATTCTCATCTGATGCTCCGGACAACGACTTCCTCTTGATGAAGGTAGCTGATGCGTTCCGACGCGAAGAATTGATGAATATGATATAGACGATATTGAAAAATGTTCTTGTTATCACAACACCAACATAAAAAAATTTGTGGTTTGCGACCCCGAAAATGAAAGAACAAGCTACCTAGAATCATACACAAAATATGCCAGTCTGCGTCCTGCTGACACTCATCATCGGCGGTTTTTTCTTTTTCCAAATCAGGAAAATGCAGTAAAAAATGTGGGGGAATTATACCTTCTGGCAAAATGCCATCAAACATTGCCATGTACTTGGGCCTCCAAATCCTGAGAATTACACCAGTCATTGTTTCCGGCGGTCTTAGCCACAATGTTGGCCGACTCCGGGGCCAACATCACCAACATTGAAAGGCACGGTAGATGGAAATCTACCTCTGTGGCAGAATCATACATCGATAATTCGCTCGGAAATAACGTTCAAGCACTCCAATACCAAACTGCAGCATCCTCACCTGTCGATAATTCAACAAGATTTCTTTCATGACACATCTTAGGAGAGTCGATTGGCTTTAAATTTACATAATGCTACCAATTGAACTTTCAATTGAAATGTTAGATTAATAATAATATATTATACTTGTAGGAACGATATTTTACCTAACACATGCGGAAATGGTTTTTCCGCACCTAAGGCTTGACCGAACTCCGCTTCGCGTCGCGTCGTTCGGCATCTGCCGTCACGTGCGGAAATGTACCATTTTCCGCACTTGTTAGGTGAATAACTATTATTCAAGTGCAAGAAGGGAGCGGTAAAGCCTGTAGGTGTAGGAAATCAGTGAAATATTCTGTTATCTGCACATGTTGCCATGGAGAGATTTTGGGCCTGGAGAAAAGTATGAGATGACGACGATCATGAAGACCTGACCGTTGCAAATTATTGGCCCACGGGGTCGAAGGAGACAACGAAATGAAAACTTGGAAGAGGAGTAAAGACATTTGTAAGAAAATATTCATATAATGAGCCTGGACCATCTGGGCCATCGAAACGGAAGAAAATACATCAGTAAATTACGAATCGTGGCTTATGCCTATTGGGAATACCACATGAAAAAAACGCGCCTCTCACTCTTCTTCATGATGGTGCGGAAATGAGTGGAAAACGGTAATATATATATATATATATATATATATATATATAAATTAACAGTATTCACTGAAAAATGTAGCGATTTTGCGAATTGTAGATATTTGCTGAGCTTAATACGTAATATATATATATATATATATATATATATATATATATATATATATATATATATATATATAACAACCTTGATTCATATGTAGTTAGGAGTGATAAAGGAAATGTGACTGTTGTAATGTACAGGCAAGATTATGTCTCAAAAAGCCGAGAGTTACTCGAAGACGATAAATATTATCTTATTACAACAAGAAACTCACAAACTTGTCTCGAAGTTGAACAAATTGATGTAGTCACTACCAAACGTTTGAATATTCACAATGCTATAGCTCCACGTTTTTATGCTCTTCCCAAAATTCATAAACCCACTTTATCTATGAGACCTATTATGTCCTCGATAAATGCCCCTAATAGTTTCGATAAATGCCCCTAATAGTATGCCATAAATGCCTCTAATAGTATTCCAATACACAAGAAAGGTGAAAATGCCCTGGCCTGTAACTACAGGCCAATATCACTGAAAACAAACTTTGCAAAAATATTCGAGAAGGTCCTAGGAATAGATTAGTATCATACCTCAATAAGTATAAAATATTATCCGACAAGTATTCGGTTTCAGGGAAAATGTTCCCCACAAGATGCGATAGTTTCCCTAACAAATAATTATTTTCTGCCCTAGATAAAAGTATGCCTTTCTATGTATGTTTATAGATCTAGCTAAAGCATTTGACACTGTTAGTCACCCACTACTTATGGAATCTCTAGAAGATATCGGAATGAGAAGTAAACCCCTCACACTCCTCGAAAGCTATATTTCGAACTGGATCCAATGTGTGAGAGTCCGGGCTGAGTACAGTGATAAGCTTCCCGTGAAGTACCACAAGGGACCGTTCTGGGACCGATCTTATTTTCGATATAATAATTTGTTCAAAATTAAGCTCTGAAAATATAGTTCCAGGCATACGGCCATCGTTTACTAAACAGCTACCTGGAGAGTTAAAACTGACAGTACAAACCGATATTCTCTCCAAACATTGGCTTTGATCAGATAGTTAGTTAACAATAAATTTGGGAAAACCAGTATTAACCATTCCCCATGCTACGAATCCAAGACACCTGATTTTGACTATATAGAAATATATGAAAAAGGATCGATTTCTCATATACTACCATCAAAAAGTGTTAAGTACTTGGGTGTACTCATTGATGACCATTTGAGGTGGGATGTCCATATTAAATACGTAATAAAAAAACTAAAATTTATTCTATATAAATTCAGACATCTTTGTCACACATTACCTCAGAAAGAACTGAAAATTGTGTATTTTGCACTTGTTGATAGTCATCTGAAATACGGCATCTTGGCTTGGGGTGCAGCACTCAGATAACACAAAACACCTCTAGAAATTCTAAAACGAAGGTTCTTGAAACTAATGTTACTACTCAACAGAACTGACTTACACTGAGTCGGGAGTGTTTGACCTCAGACAGGAATTCAGTTATGAATGTATGATCAATCATCACATAAATAAGAAATTTAAAAAAGCAATCATGAATATGACACACGTAGAAAAAAATTACACTTAATTCCCTTCATGACAAAATCTATAGGACAAAGATCAAATGAGTTCTTAGCGCCCAAACTCTACAACAGCATCCCCGATGAACTCAAAAACATGTCAAATAAAATATTTTAAAAAAGTCTAAAAAAATTTGTGCTGACCTGCCCTAGGGCATACGTTCATGGTTTGATAGAAACGAAAATATAATTGAATAAAGTTACATTTCATAAGGTATCCGGATGGGTTAGTATTTTGTTTCCATATCGCATCTCCCGTGCAACCAATCTCCAGATGAAATTGATCCAAATTCAAATATTCTAAAAGTCAATGTTGAATAATTTACGTTTCTTGCTTTAATTTCAAAATCTATGTGTTCTGTCATAAATTATTCAGTTAGTACAGTATATATGTATGTTTTTTTATAATTTATATTTTTATATTTTATATTTATATTTTTAATTGCTACACTGTTCGGAACAAGTATTCTACTCACCGAGTTTATTTACTCATCATATCATTTATTTATTCATTTTAGTATTTAGTATTTGTTATCCATAATCCATTTCATTAATGCCTGTCGTGTGATATTCAATAGGACGTTCTAGTGGAGTGTTCATTATTATTATCTTATACTACTTCTATAAAACGTATTGTATTGCTTATATTATTGTGTGAGTGAATAAATTTATTATTATTATTATAGTAAACTGGCACAATTTCTCACTGAAATATTGACTTCTGCTTGTGATACAGATGATGAATACTATATTGAAGATTCACACACTTTCAGTGATTTTATAAACAAATTACCAGAGAATTACATTATTGTGAGTTTTGATGTTGTTTCCTCTGTTTACCAACCTACCACTTGAGGTTATTAGACAAAGTCTTTCAAATAAATGGAACTCAATTTCGAATTACTGCAACTTAACGGGAAATACATTTGTTGACATTTTGGTTTTTATTTTGGATTCTAACTTTCTTATTTTTGAAAATATTTATACAAACAGATTTTTGGCATCCCCATGGGTTCAACCATTTCACCTTTACACGAGAATTTTGTTCTTGATGATCTTATAAAAGATGTTTTGTCATTCCCTTCGTTAAGCGGTATGTTGACGATCTGATTCTTGCTGTACCAGCTGACAAAGTCAATGAGGTTCTTTTTTACTTAAATATTCTAGATATAAACTTACAGTTCACTGCTGAAAAGGAATAATAACATAGTATTCCTTTCCTCGACATGAGAGTTGCAGAGAGAATAATATATTCTCCGCACTAAATGGTATGGAAATCCAATTTGTAGCGATAGATTCATTAGCTACCATTCATACCATCCTTCGTATATGAAAATAAACTCCATCGCTTTAAAAAACAGAATTACCAGATCGACACATACGTCCCACCGTTTAGAGTGTCTAAGGGAATTAAAAAAAATCCTAAAGGAAACTCATATCCAGTAAAACTGATAACAATATCTTATTTGATTCTGAACGACAACTAAACGTGAATAATATAACACAAATGGATACAAACCGAAATGTCAACAACATTACCACTAACAATAAAGATATTTCTCCTCAACAAACATTATCAAGATATAAAACTTTACCATACATTGAAGAACTAGCGCCAAAACTCATAAACATTTTCAAATCAGAAAATCTCCGTTTTGCCAAAAAAAACTTAAAAACAATTTCAAATAACTATCAGAATAAAAATGCAAATTTTCAATTTCAGATTTTTTCTTTTGTGTCAGGGCCTTTTCAGAATATCTATCAGATGTAGTTCAATGTCCAGCGTGGCTTCAGCCGGGGAAGTAGTTGTTTTCTGTTAGACATTCACAAAAAATAACTTAATTTTTATCGTGGATTTTTCAATTCTCACAAAAATCTTTTTATATCAATATCCAATTGAGAATGTTTCCCTCTTCAATTTCAACCCTTTTTACTAAAACTGAATCTCCATTACAACATTAGAATGTTCCAATGTCATATATGTTCCCTGTCTGAATTGTGATGAAGTCTATATAGGACAAAACAAAAGAAATTCATCAGGCCGTATTACGTTTCATAAAAGTGATTGCAATTTAAACAAAAATAGTTGTGCACCGTCAAAATTAAATATTTTGGTAATTATAATAATCCCAGTATTTTGGCCAGAGAAAACAACCTTTTTAAAAGAAATATTCTAGAAATGGTACACATAAATAATCAACCTAATTGTATTTAATAAACGTTCTGAAATTGCAAATCTCAGCGTGATATATAATTACTTACTGAATTTTGACAACAAGTGCGAAAGTGACCCTGTACAACTTTCAAATCGCCCGCCATAAACTATCGTCGAATAGTGGGATTACACATGTGCTCTCCCTTCATTGGTTCGAACATCCTGTCAGTTTAGTCTGACCACTTTCACGGTCCTTTCTTGATGACCCATGGCAGAGATAACCAGGTGTTTAATTCCATCAATCTCGACTCAAAGTTTCATAGTGAACATGAGATTTTTCAATTAGTTTAAGAAGTTTTTACAATTTGATATTCAAGATTTTATTTATGATGTGCACGATATTTTCCTGTTAGCAAACCTCCAGTTAGTAAGTTTTTAATATTTTATACAAAGAGCATTTTGACAATGTGGTTTTGTTCTTTTCAGATGTCTTGATAATGAAATAAAGTTTTTTGAAAGCTCGACAATTTAACAAAGAGTCTTCTTTACATTGGCCATTTCCTACTGCAACTTCTAAGAAAACATAAAATTTGGTTTTTTGTGTTTCCTAAACTTCAGTTTTATATATATGTATATATATATATAATCCATAGAAAGGTAGTATTTTAAGTCGTTTGAATAATTCCCTTACATGAGGTTCCGTTTGCGGCATTTGCTAGACACCGCACAATTCGCTTTTGATCAACGATAACAAATTTGATTTGTATCACGGAGCAATTATAGTCCATCCAATATCAATTGCAGAAGCTGTTTCTATAGGGAGCAAATGAAAACTCACTTCGCTAACACGAGCGTATATGCGAAGAAACGGAACGAAAAATAATCTGTACTACTCGTTATCATTTCCCGTCGGCAAACGGTAGATCAAAAGAGCCGATAGTCAACGTGGACTCGAGTGAGGGCTGTCAGTTGTACAACCGATTCGTCTGGACCAATCAAGTTGGACATAATGCTGGCAGGTGTGTCTCTACGATGGGAGGTCATAAATCACGCGTTATATTTGTGTTTCAATAGATCTGAAAGATTAAAAACCAGTAGCGTCTATGGTCTTGGTGTGTGCCGATCGAAAGACGTTTTACGATATAATAATAACCTACATCAAACAATGAAAGAAATTATTTTTCTTTCTTAATGTATTTGTATAAATAAAAGCTTGTCTTTAATTTTTTTTCATTTTTCATTATTTATGGAGTATTTTTAAAATCTTAAAATATCTAAATAAAATTAGTTATCTCCGCCACTGCTGCTCACACGATTTCGCCTCAAGACTTTTTTATGCTTCTGCAATTGATATTGGGAAAACTATATCTGATACTATCGATGGGAGCTCTCAATGTGATATAATTTATACGGATTTCTCGAAGGCCTTCGATCATGGAATTCTTCTTCACAAACTGTCGAATTTTGGACTAACCCCTAATCTCACATCTTTATTTCAATCCTACCTTCATAATCGTAAGCAATATGTCAGTTTCCATGGTCAAAAGTCTATTGAAGTCCTCCCCACGTCAGGTGTCCACCAAGGGTCTAACCTCGGGCCATTATTTTTCATAATGTTTATTAATGACATTGTAGCTACTCTCTCCGTCGCTCACTTACTGTATGCCGATGATCTTGAAATATACCATGAAATTATCACCACAGAAGACTGTGCTCTTCTCCAAGATAATCTAGATCGCCTCAATCTCTGGTGCATCGAGAATAGCTTATTCCTGAATGTTTCTAAATGCCAGGTTATGTCTTTCACCACCAAGCGGAATCCAATTCTTCACAATTATAAACTGGACAATGTCGTATTGAAAAGACTCGACACTTTCAAAGATCTAGGAGTAACATTCGACAAAAAAATCTCTTTTGCAAAACATATCGAGCTAGTCACCAAAAAAACTTATAGATCATTAGGATTCATAATCAGAGTGTCAAAAGATTTAGGAAGGAATGAGAAAACTCTTCTGCAATTATATTTTACATTTGTTAGATCAAATTCAGAGTATACATCAATTGTTTGGGCACCATATTATCAGGTCTATATATCTAATTTAGAAAATATTCAACGAACATTTTTGAAGTATCTATGTTTCAAACTCGATGGCAACAACCCGGACGTAGGTTATCCACATGAACAACTAATTTCCAGATTTTCAGTCGATTCACTTGAATCTCGTCGAAATAGGTCACATGTTATATTCCTTTTCAATCTTATTCACAACAATTTGGACTGCAGCTGCATTTTGGATATATTGAAGTTTCATATTTAATATAAATTTAAAAGATGAATGAAACCATTGACATTTTTTTTGCAGTGTGGCCTCCATAAAAAACTGGACTGTTCTGTTTTTTTTTCAATGATTTATATTAATGTATATAGCTAACATGTTGAATAGTTCATACTGTATATTCCTATTCTGTAATTGAATCTTGTATCTGTTGAATAGTGTTATGAAAAAAAAAATTCTGAACGTTAGACGAATTTTCCCAAATAGTTATTCCATACGTAATTCTACATTGAATTTCACCAAATAGAAGAGCAACATTCCATGAATATCCAAAATGGTATTTAGGGATTTAATTGGAAACATTTAGTGTTCAATGTTTTAGCTAGCGCTTCACAGTCAGCATTGAACGATAAATGTTGGTCTAGTTTGACACCCAGGAAAGTTATACATTCCTCTTTATCTATAATTTCGTGATTAATCAATCACTATATCCAAGTTGGGAATTTTATTGTTTTGTCTAGTGTAAAAATTCATATGATTGGTTTGGAAGCACTTAGGAACATAAGACCACTTGCAAAGTGCTTCGCAGCTGGTGTTAATTTTATTTTGAATTTGACCTGTTGCTTTGTCTGTGAATGAGATCGTGGAGTCGTCAGCATAAAGATAAGTATGTGCATCGTGGAGTACTAGGGGTAATTCATTTACATAAATGATAAATAAAATGGGACCCAGCACTGACCCCTGGGGGACCCTTATTCCAGTTGAAAGTGGGTTCGAAATATGTTCAGTTTTCACGTTGTCTTCTATGTAATGTGATGCCGTCCAATTAGATGAAAAAAAAAACCACTCAGAGAGTTTCCCACGGATTCAATATAGATAGAGTTTATCCATCAGGAGCCCATGACACAGTCGAAAGTTCGGCTAAAAAATTTGTTTCATTGAGATCATGAATTGTGGTGTGGAACGACAATCATTTTATAAGGTAGCCTGACATATAACCTGGGCCATGGGAGTGTTTCTTTTTCATTTTATGCTTTATAATATATAGGACTTCTTCGGATATGTGGGAGATAAACATACTATTCACAACTGTTCTAATTGCCTATTTGTATCATTTATCAAATTGAGCTTTTTATTTTTTTTATGGTTTTATATGGGACTTGAACAAAAAAATCGTTGAATATTTCAATTCTTCCGATGGGTCGTTCAATATTTCAGATACTTCCGATAGGTCTGGAAAGATATTGCTTTACGTGTTTTATGAGAATATTTTTCTTTTTCTTGCTCATTTTTAAGATTAAAATCCAAGTAGTTTTGTTCATATTTTCAGATTCAGCCAGTTTTTCAGAATAGAATTTGTGTTTGGTGGTTTTAATTAAAATGTTGTGTGTTTTTTTCGCTTTCAGGTATTGTTCTTTGAGTTGAGAGAAGAGTCAAGTTTTTGCATATGAAATAGTTTTTTCAGTTTTTCACTAGATTTCTTGATAGAGTCGTGCCATGATTAAGAGTATTTTTAGACAGAAGATGAGTCTGGGATAGACTCGAAACATGTTTCGCCAATTCAACTGATCTTTTTACCATTGAATGTGGAGATGACACTGAGTCTTTTCTATAACGCATATACCAGATTTCTGTTCATTCCGTCGTTTTAATTCCATTGTTGTATAAATCTTCCGTTTCGCACGGCACTGGCTTGCAACGATCTAGAAATAGTCGACAGTCCAAAGTGTGCTCAAAATGGGGGGGATAAGGAAGACATGGATGTATTGTTATGGTTAGGCAATAGAGGTTGTGCTCAAGGCTTATATTCAATATATAAACCAGCAGCTTCAATTTTGATGGTGTCAGTAGTTTCTCGTAAATCAGCCATGAAGGTAAATATGAAAAAAAACAAATTGATCGAATTGAAATGATTCAAATTACGAAGCAAAATAGTGGATATATTTGGTATTTTCTTCATAAAACTTTAATTTTCTATCATGATCCATCTGAAATTAGAATCTTCATCCTGTCACATTCAATTTCAGAAAGAGGTATTTTTTTTTTTTTAAATTTTAAAAGTTATATTGAAAGCTCTAAAATTCAGGTGTTCATAATAATACTGTTGATTATTAATTGAAAATGTGAATCACGTTCCTGTAATTTCAATCCAGCTCTTGGCAAATATTATGAGTGTTTTCTTTTTCCAGGTGTTCCTTAGTATTTTGATTCTTGCCGCTATCGCTCTTTCCTGCAAGGTGAGTTATTATACTTGAATTTCCCAGAAAAGTATTCTGGTTCTGAACTTCCATTGGAAATTCAAAACAAATACATATATATTGAGGATGGAATGTTAAAATTAATGGTGAATGAAGTTTTCTGACCTGATTACAGTAAATTGTGAATATTGTTGAGATGAGGGTCAATAATTGAAACTATTGATTCTTTGCCGACTTTTAGCCTTATAAAGTCATCATCAAGACACTACAATGGAAAATGGAATATAAAAATGAAATATTAACATATTTAAAATGTGACAACAAAATAAGATACGTATACAGTAACAAAACTAATTAAAATGAAATAAAATATACATAAATTGTAGAATATACATGGATATACATACACACACACATATATAGGATTGCTGATATGTATGGAAACGGTCGATTATCTCCTAAAGTAAGAAATCTAGCGAAAAATGTTGTCACAAAAATTTTAGGATTTTTAAATCTTTACAATAAAGAAAACTAAGTTAAGTATATAGGATCAGTCAAAAAGTCATAACGAAACAAAGTTGCTTTTGTTTAATGGAACACCCTGTACATTATTCCACATTTCAATTTTTCCCAAAATTCTATATAAAATTGATATAGCACATCATATCCTGAATTCAACCATTTTCGGGATATCGAATTTTGAAAATAACTTTCAACTATAAAAAGTTAAAAGTTATTTTCAAAATTCGATATCCTCCAGCTTAGGGGAGTGCAGTGACAACACACGTACAGTAGAATTATATAAATATATAAAGATATATACATATACATACACACTTGTATATTACGGTAAAAAAGGTCCTAACTAATTTATATAACACATCATATGTAGAAAACAACAGGATTTTATACTCCCATTAAATGAGAAAAAAATATGTGTTAATATTTATTTCTCATTTCATGAGAACATACATATGTGTCAACAGGAGATTCTTTCGTTCCTTCCTTTTCATTATAATGTTAGGAGGAGAGATTGTTCTTGAATGAAGTTGCAACAAGAATTCGGAAAGACATTTATCTTTTTTCCTCAATAAGTGATTTCTTTTATGTTTTTTTTTTCATTCGATTAGGTTTATGAGACCCATAGGCGTCCAAATATGTTATTCTACTGAATATGGAGAATTACCTACTGTGGTAATTTTAGTTGGTTTATTGGTTTATTAGATGGGCATAGGCATTGAGCAGAAATTGGGTATCTAATTTTCTATTGGTGTTGCTTCTAATTTTTTTTATATGTTTCTGCAGTATTCCGACAATTTTTATATTTTCAAAATGAAATTGGTGTATGGTATTGTCTGTTGCTCCACCTGACCTGTTTTATTAGTTATTTCAATGAGGTTTTCAAATCTTATACTGCGTTTATGTTCGACAATTCTAGTTTTTAAGTATCTTACAGTGTCTGATGTACACTTCGTTACATTCGGACCACGGAATTTTGAAAACTATGTCATTTTCATGATCTTTTGCTGTTTTCGATTTATTTCAAAGTGTTTCCGTTTTTGAAAGCCATGTTGCAAGTAACGTCTGTAAATATTTTTTTCAACTTTTCTGACAGCCCGATTAATATAAAATGTTGAGAGAATTGTGTCTTCATGTGGTTTGTAAATAATCTTGTATATTTCATTGATATATTTTGATAAGTTCTATATTTGAGAATCAAAATAATGTTTTGTTTTTGAGTGAAAGTTTGTGCAGAATTGAAATTTAGAAACCTCTTAGAAAAATTCGGTTTGTGGCAGCAGTCTGTAATATTTTGTTCCCGTTTGTTTTCATTCTAAAAAGGATAACCTGTCATTGTTTTTTTTTAACCGTGAATTTTGTTTTCTGGTACACAGGTTATGATATCGTCTACATTGCTTTATGAAGGCAGTTTTCTCATACAGTTGTACTGAAGTTCAGACAAGACAATATCTGCACAAACTGGTGATAGACAGTTGCCCATACCTAGGCCAAATATTTTTTTGTACAAAGTTTTATTGTTGGGTATTTTCGAATGGGAAAGATATAAGTCATGAATTGCCTAGTTTTTCTAGGTCATTCTAATGTTAACTTTTTTCCTATCTCATATGTGATATTTCAAGACATTTTGATTATTATGTTCAAAACTCTCACCGACATTCGACACAATTACAATTCCAACCATTTATCAAATTGTAGAGTATTGTAAAATATTATTAATTGAATTAGCACATTTTGAAGTCTTGAAATAATGAAGAAGCCATTACTGAATCGAAATATCTCATATTCTTCTTAATAAACTCCAATTGTGAGCAAGTCACGATATGCAAATAGGTCACACAATACATATTCTTGGAGAATAATTCCAATTGGACAAATTGAGAACAATATACTACGCACTTGTGGATCCTATTGAGTTACGGTATAATTGAGGGGGTGGCATTAGAAAAAATATTCTAAAACCATCGGAAGTTATCCAGAAAAGGGTTCTCAAAATCATGTCCTTTAGACCAAATCGATACTCTTCTAATCTACTGTTCATTGAGCTGAAAATACTCGATATCAGACAAATTCATACGAAAACAATATTAGTCTTCACCTCTCGAAAAGAAAAATATATGATAAAATCCGAACATTTATATCAAGAAAGATCCAGCATTGCATCACACGCCATATTGCTCAGAGTGAATAAAGTTATCGGTGAAATTTCATTCACTTACCTGGCTCTAAGGAAACTTACTTACCTGGCAAATCAGAAACCCCGAAACACTTGTTCAAGAAAAAATTAAGAAATGGATAGCACTACAGAATCGAACATTTTTTCATGACATCATTGATCCTGCTAGGAATATTGATATATTTATTGTTTTATAATACCTGATTATTTGAAGTTTTCAATATGCCTTTTATCCATCCATATGGCTCTAAATAAATGTGATGGCCTCAATTTATCTGTACTCAAATGTAAAGTCTGTATAGTATGCATAAATTCTGCAGAAAGAAAAATACCATAGGCATGTCCTAAATGGTATTTTTGTTTTGCAAATATCTATTGAAAGTTATTATTTCCTTCTCTATTCAACCAAACGTACTCTTAAGTGAAATTTAACTATTCTATTGGCTTCTAGAAATTATAACTATAATTAATTATGTCCATTCATGCATAATCTTGTATCTGTTTTGTAATTTTAATTGTATAAATAACACAGACAGGTACCTTGAGTACCTAAATGGTTTTCCTTTCATATTGCAAATATCAATCTGTATTTATATGTATGCTAATAAATGTATTTTTTTTGCAATACATTATTATTATGATTAATGATTACTTATCAGCACTTTTGATTGAAACGAATCATAAGATTTCGAAACATTTTCATCAAGATCTATTTCTCATTTCCAGCTGGCAGCATTGGATGGAATAACGGGGGTGGATGGAATAATGGTGGTGGATGGAATAATGGCAGGGGATGGAATAATGGGGTGGATGGAATAATGGCGGCTGGTCCTCTGGAGGAGGTCACGGACTTGGACACGGAGGAGGATACGTGAGTGGTTACGGAAATGGATGGGGATATAGTGGATCAAGGGGTTATGGTGGATATGGACACTCAGGTGGTCATGGAGGTGGTTGGAATTCTGGGTATAGACAAGGATGGAACAATGGTAAGTAGAAATAATTCTGAAATGAAAACTGTATTTTCATTATAGGTTTTGTGTTCAACTAAAACAAACCTAAAATATATTGATGATATACTTTACCATGTTCGATTCATTGAGATATATCAGTTAGAACAGGACATTTCTGAATGAAATTCAAATACTGTACTCCTTTATTTATTAATGTGTTCAATTTTCATATAGAATATCATCAAAATATCATTTCAAATATTTTTTTCAGGAGGATGGTGATGAAGACTGATGGTACCCATTATTGGAATACTTCCATAAAATTGTAAATTATGTGTAAAATATTTATGAAAATATTAATAAAAAAAATCTCTACATGATTTTTCTATTCAGCATTATACCCGTATTGCTAAGATTTTTTTTCTGCTCAAAAATAGAAAATTTTCCAATAGTAATGGAAAAAATAGAAATTAAAATGTCAAACCATGCCTTGTTTGAATTTGGTGACTTCTGTGGTGTCGTGCACTTCAATAATATGGTTACGTTTCAGGGTTCACATCATCCAGTATGCGAGTGATTGTAAGAATCTACAGGGAGATGTTTTTTTCAGGGGTCACGCCCTTTTTCGCCACATAAACTTTTTTGTAGTGCGCCGCTGGTAGATTCTAACATACAAAATGAATTTTTTGTTTTGTTCATGAATTTTTTGTCTTCGTAATTATCCGTTATCGAGAAAAAAAGTAAAATCATTTTTTGTAAATCGCTAGAGTTAATTAAATATTTTAACGAAACAATGAAAAAGAGATTTAGTGGGCTTCCACTGCATTTCCATTTTGACGTTTAGGTTTGTTTTGAAGCATGTGACATTATTTGAAAGTTGGTGGATGTCTCATCGTGTATTTGTTTAACATTATAATGGAAAATGAACCATATTCATTTGAACATCTGGTTGACATTCATTTTGATAATGGTCTGGCGAATGGTAACGGACTTGAAGCTCAGAGGATTCCCAACTATAGAACTTTTATAAATTCCCATCAGCACCAGACCGCGACAAGCATGCAACCTTGTGAGAAATGAAGAGATTTCAAATGTTATCGACGAAAATCCTGGTATGAGTTTTTGACAAATAGCATGGAATTTTGATGTTTTTCCATTCAAATTCTGGAGGGTTTTACACGAAAATATGCAATACCCATATCATATCCAGCGCGTCCAAAAGTTTTCTTTCGCAATATTTTCCACGGCGCTTGCAGTTCTCCCGATGGATATCGCGCAACTGTACTAGGAATCCTGCATTTTTACCTCGTATCCTTTTTACCGACGAAGCTCACTTTACACGCGACGGAGCAGTGAATTACCACAACGTTCATATTTGGGCACTAGAAAATCCACACATGATCAGACAATCTCGACACCAGGAACAGTTCAGCGTTAACATATGGGCAGGAATAGTAGGAGATACTTCAATTGGTCCTTTTATTTTACCGTGAATTTTAAATGGTGCCATATATTTAAACTTCCTACAGAACGAATTGCCCGCATTAGTGGAGGACGTGCCTTTACAAGTTCGTCAACAAATGTGGTTTATGCACGATGCCCCCCCCTCATTTTCGAGTCATCGTCCGCGATTATTTAGATACAGTGTTTCCCAATCGGTGGATTGGCATAGCAGGTCCAATTGCTTTGGCGCCCATGTTCCCCAGTTTTTTTATGGGATGTAAAGTTTATGGTGCAGAACCAGTGCCTTCCATCGAAGTTCTCACTGAACGAATTATAGAGGCTTTCCACACCGTAAGAAACACTCCCGGAATTTCAGAACGCGTGCGCAGTCTTTGAGAAGAGTGGAAGGTTTTATCGCAGAAGGAGGAGGGCATTTCCAGCATCTTTTATAAAAAGTCTAGGTTCTTTAGGTTTCTCTTTTTTAGGTAATATTTAGGAAAACTTCTAATTCAGATCACAAACCAAATAAGTAGGTAGCGTGTTCTGTGATCATTGTGATAATAGGTTCCCCCTTTTGTTAAAAATTTTAATTAAATATAGCGAATTACAAAAAATGGTTCTAGTTTTTTTCTCGATAACGGTCGCAGATGCGTAAAAATTACTGAAAACAAAAAAAATTATAACAAAACAAGGAATTAATGTTATATGTTAAAATTATCCAGCCACTGTAAAAAAGTTTATGGTGCGAAAAAGGCTTGACCCCTGAAAAAATATCTCACTGTAGATTCCCACAATCACCCGGCATACAGGATAATATAAACCCTAGAACGTAACCTATGTTCCAAATCTGATCTTAATATCGTAAAAACTGAGAGAGCTATGAAGAAAAAAATTAAAAAATCTTGAGATTTCAACGCTCTGTAGATCTGTAATGAAGCGTTGGCGGACACATGTTCATGAAAAAAAGTTTCATTTTGACCTGAAAAATACGCCTCTGAAATCTTGATTATGAATTTTGAAACACCCTGTATATTCATTGTTAAATTAAAGATGATGCCTCCGACTGCGTGAGATTGTTACAGTATTAAGTTTAATAGTTAACCTCTTAAAACTTTTGACAATATTTTCTGGTCATCATGTTTCCATCTTTTTTGAAGTTCACTTTTTATGCAGCCGATTTTTTCCTTGAATTTGTTGATTGTGTTCTTTTAGGTTACATCGTGATTTTCGGGCCTAGCCAGTATCTACAGATATTATTATTCTATTAGGTATTAACAGTCAATTCAACAATGGAAAATGTATATCTGCACACCAAATGAACTGGAATACTGTACAGTATGTCCCTGCCTGTTAACGTCCGGTCAGCGAGGTCGCGCCAACAAAGAGGATGGCATTTCATGCATGAATGAATAACGAGTCACATGGATTCTAAGAAAGGGCACATAAAAAGACATTGGAATGTAAACAACCGCTTGCAGGTAGCGTTGAGATATAAACAAATGTCGATGCCTTTTCAAAACGATGCGATTCAAAATGTCGCCTCCAGTCTGCCCAGACTAAATGCGACATTTTGAATCGCAACGCTTTCAGACGACGTGTTCACCTGATCTCACATGGCGTCGCACACTGGCCAAAACATTGTTGCGAAGCGTTTCGCAACGTTCAAGAAATGATTCGTAACAAAAGATCAGTGTCCTATGTAGGTCTCAAGACAATAAATTATCAAAAATCGGTATACTCATTCTAGAGTAGTTGTAAAACTTCTTCGCATCATTTCTAAGTGCTAACATAAAACCAGCAGTGTTCCCTTTTTCCGTTGATGGGATGATCCAGAAATGTTCCCTCTGGTAGAAATCCATCAAATGGACAAACTGCCACAACAGGGCCGCAACGTCAACTTTTTCCCCCTTTTCCATTTTTCTACAAAACACACAACACAAAATTAAGTTATTAAATGTTGCAAGTCTAAATGTTGTATACTGTCATCCTATACAGTGTTGTCATTTTAGTGTGCAACATATGGGATTTTTTTATATTAATTCGCAACCAAAATACAAATATTGCCGAAATTGTACATGTGCGATAATATATTAGGTGCACTTAGAATGTTGCAATCAAAAGCATACAGTAGGTCAAAAAATATAAAATTGTACAGGAGTAAGTACCTCATTTCAGAAAATTCAGCAAAATGTTATGGGGAAATTTATGCCCAAATATCAAAACATGTACCCCAAAATATTTTTTCAACTACTAATTTCCCATTTTTTTTCATAAATTAATCAAAATCGAACCAATTTCGCATTACTCTGTTCAAATTCAAGCGTATTCGTGAAATTAACATAAATTTAAATTTTTTTAGGAAATCACAAACTTCAAAATTTTGGAATAATTCTTTTTAACAAGGTAAAATCAGCAGTAATGATAACACTCTAATTTAAAGTGTGAATTTTGTATTTTAAATGTTTATTGAAAAACTATACAAATTAATCGAGAAACCTGAAATCCTACTAAAACAATGAGGCTTATATGTAAACATTATGACGGTTTGGTGTCATTAATTTTTCATTCTTGAACAATGATTGTTCGATTATTAAGTTTATTTCTAATGGCTTCTCCAAGACAACTAGTGCGTGAAGCAGCAAATATTTTCATTGAAATTCATCCAGACAAACAAGTTCACTATATTCAACTGTAAGCAGAATTTTAATTTATTTCAAACAAACAGATGAATGAGAATAATCCCCATAAATATAGGAATGTATAAATTAGGTTCTCGAGATATATGTCTTATCTTCAAAGTAGAATATTTACTATGTTGGCTCAGGGACAACTGATCATTCATTTGTATTTCGCCCGTTAAGCTTGACGCTGAAAGGGCCCTTTTTTACTGTTCTTAGGGCGTAGGGTTGCAATAGATTTTTCAGAAAGGATAAGGCAGTTCCTTCTTGGTTTTCATCAGAGAGAGAGAGAGGAAAGTTGTAACCGTTGAATACTGTATGATCTCACCTGAATTTAATTGAATACTTTCAGTATCTGAGAAACATTTTGAAGTTCTTCTAATATTGAATACCTATAGTTAAATCACGTCAGTTAGAATTTCATTCTCATAGATTATTCTTATTTGGAATACAATTAATCTTAAAAGTAATTATGTACCCTATTGATGATGAACTTAAAGGAAAAAGACGTGAGCGTAATAATGTATACCTATTACAATTTTAGGCATTGCGGGGGTGGTCTAAAAAAAGAAGCTGGAATGTATGTACGATCATTAGAAATCAATATGTTGTTTCACTAAGAGAAGAAGAGAGATTATATTATGAACAAACGATTGACAACAATAAAAATAATAGTAAGGAAATGTGGAAGTGTATTAAAAAACTTGTTGAGCCAAAACAAGATGCCGTATCCAGTTCGAGATCAATCACCAAAATGTATTTTAAATAAGGAACTAGACATTGCTAATGATTTTAATTCATATTTTATACATAGTGTAAATGAAATAACATCAGTTTTCCAAAATTTACAGCAATGGAGACACTCTATTCGTGCCTTTAACAATTGATGAATTAGAAATATTATATTCTCTCTTGACAAAACTAATAAAGCAGACATTTTAAACAATAACTTCCTAAAAAATAGTTTTGATGTATGCAATATTGAATTTAATTAACACATCACTTAGAACCGGTGTGTTCCTGATCAATTTAAGGTTTCTACTGTTGTTTCTGTACCGAAAATTAGCTCAATTAAAGCTGAAAATTTTAGGCCATCAAATATACTACCTACTACTACCTACTAAAGTGGTAGAACTATCTGTATATAACCAATTAATTCAGTACTTTGATAGCAATGAATTGTTTCTAGGCAACCAATCAGGTTTTAGAGCTAGACACTCATGTGAAACGTCTCTACAATTTTTAATAACTGAATGGAAAGATATAATTGATAGAAATCAGTACATTGTTGCGACATTTCTCGACCTTAAAAGAGCATTTCTGTTGTTGTAGTCCACATGGAGTAGACGTGTATAGCGAGCTCCTAGCAAAACAAGTTTAAAGTATTCGATACCACGATCAAAGATCAAAGTCCATGAAATAAAATTGTGCACCAAGTAAAACAAGGTTTTTGAAATTCTGAGTTAAACGGAATTTCTTTGAAAGTTAAGTGAATATTGTTATTATAATTATAGACATAAAATGCCGCTAACTCGAGAGCAAACCGATGAGCTGAAAACGATAGTCAACGTGGCGATAAAACAATTGTGGATGGACCAAAACTTCCTAAAAACTATAGCTGATAAGGTTTCGGCAGAAATCACAAAGAACTTCAATGATAAGCTGGAAAAATACGATAAACACCTGAGTGAATTGACGCAGGAATGTAACGTGCAGAAAAATGAAAATAAAAGGAGGTATGAAGAAATGGATACGAGATTGGAACATCTATAAGGTGAAAACGTTAATCTTAAAAAAAAACTTGATACGATTGAACAGGAATCCAAAAAATGTAATCTACGTATATATAGCCTAAAGGAAGATGTAAACGAAAATACCAAGGAAATTGTTATATCCCTTTTGAACACAAAAATGAATCTGAATATCACGCCTATCGATATTGAAACATGTCACAGAATTGGAAAAAAGATAAATGGAAAAACAGGGGTGTATTCCTGAAGATGAAAGACTGGCATGTAAAAAACAAAACATTCTTCAACAAGATGTTACTCAAGGGAACAAACGTCGTGATTAAAGAAGACCTAACAGCCACTAGACTCAAGCTCATGGATGAGGCGATCAAGAAACTGGATTACAAAAGTGTATGGACGGATAACGGCAAAATAATCATCAAGAAGAATAATCAAATCAAAACCATATATTCTCACCAAGAACTAAATTTATTATAATATCAAATATCTGAATAATATTTGTTTGTGGTTAACCCATATAATGTGAATTATAAAATTTGCTAGGGAAACCTCGCACATCCATTTCTACTTTATTTTTGATAATATTTTTTATACTCTATATTTTCTTTCTCTTAGTAGTATTTAAAAAATTTTTTTTCTTTTCTTTCTTTTCATGTTGGAGTTAATTGATTTATTGGATCAACAAGGTGGGATTGAAACAAAGGTATTCAGACACTTCGATGAATGTCTCAATAGAGAAATAGATAATGAATTAGTCATAGTAACCTTCAATATTACAAATACAATACAAATATAAAAAACAAAGACCAAATTGAATTAACGGACAATAAAGAGAAAGCAGATACCTTCAATGATTATTTTGTGAATGTAGGAAATGAAATGGCTTCAAAAATAAAAAAAGTTGATACTCTCGCGGTAAATAGAATATTGCCAAAACAGAAGGTGCCGTCTTCCATATTTCTGAAACCCGTCACAAACAACGAAATTATTACAGTGATAGGAACTTTAAAAAGCAACACTGCACCAGGTCAAGATGGTATTTCTGTCAAATTAATAAAGCTCATTCACACTGATATCATTCAACCATTGACCCACATTATTAACCTAACATTTACGAACGGTGTAATCCCAAACCAATGGAAAGAATCTATAATTACACCCATCCATAAAACAGGAGATTATAAAAACACTTGCAACTATGGACCTATATCCTTAATTAGCAATTTTGCAAAAATTTTTGAAAAATGTCTCAAAAATAGACTGATGGACTTTTTCGAAACTCATGACGTACTGACAGATAGACAATTTGGATTTAAAAAAATAACAGCACGGAAAACGCAGTTATAGATCTTATTCAGGAAATAGTGTGGATTTGGACAGGTCAAGAAAATGCATGGCTGTGTTTCTTGATCTGGCCAAAGCTTTCGACACAGTTCCTCACAATGTGTTATTGGAGAGGCTTGATAATGTTGGTATGAGAGGTCTGGCATCAAAACTGCTTCAAGCATATTTAACAGGAAGAATCCAGAGAGTAAAAATTGATAATACGCTGAGTGATCCACTCAAAATAAATTGCGGAGTACCACAAGGAACAGTACTGGGTCCTCTACTGTTTCTGGTATGTATGAATGAAATTGCAAATCTGAGAGAATTTCAAGGCCACCTAATATCTTATGCAGATGATACGGCTATCGTTTTCAGTGAGGATACTTGGGAAGGGCTGTACAGAAAAGCTGAGAAGAGTCTGATCTCCATATATGTATGGCTAAATCACAGTTTGCTCAGCCTGAACCTTCAAAAGAGTAATACTTGGAGGGTTAGAAAACAATATTAGGTGATGAATTAACATTTAAAAACCTAGGAAAAATCATCTAAGCATCCATGAACTTTCTTGTGAAACTCCTAATTGCATTCCCAAAAAAAAATTTGGCAATATCTGAGATGGGATGAACATGCTACTTACATTGCGAAAAAACTCAGACAAATGATGCATACATTTTATTTACTGCGAGACATTCTGAACCGAAAAAATATGCTATTAATTTATAATTCACTGGCAGAATCCCTCTTAAGATATTGTATAACAATATGGGGAGGACTTAGCAATACTGCACAAAAAAATTTACAAGTTACACAGAATAGTCTTATTAAAATATGTATGAAGAAAACCAGACTCTTTTCAACAACTTTATTATACGAAGAAGCAGATATATTCAATATAAAAAAACTATTCATTTACCATTCTCTACTACACATGCACTCAAAAATAGAACAAAAAATTAACACTAATAAACAGCACCAAACCCGATCAATCACAAACCTTTCTATAGATATACCTCTGTTTTCGAAAAGCCATGCACAAAAATAAATTTTTTTCATTGGCCCAAAATTGTATAACCTAATGCCAATCGAAGTAAAAAATATTAAAAGTAAATTTATTTTCAAGAGAGAAATTAAAAAACTCATAAATGCAAACAATATCAATTTAGAAAAAATTGTATAATGTCACCTATTGATCCAATAAATTGAGCTGACACACGAATTAAATCAACTCAACATTCGATGTTTTTTCCTTTGATTGATACTGGAGAACATAACACAAGCACACTAGTGCTTAGATGATTTCCTATCAATCCAGGGATCATATGTTATGATTATATTAATTTTTATTATTGTTGTTACTTGATACTGTTTTTTTTTTCTCCATAAGAGGTAACATTGTAATCTATATGTGTACTTTGAAGCATCAGAATAAAAATCTATCTATCTATAAAAATCTATTTGAAACAATTGACCGAACTATTCTACTTGAAAAATCAAAGTATTATGGGATATCGGGGATTGTTTTGGATTGGATTCGAAGTTACTCATTCAACAGAAGACGAAAAACTAAATTTGGAAAAGAATTGTCAGATGAACTTATAATTGAGAGTGGCATACCTCAGGGCAGTGTGTTAGGCCCGTTGCTTTTTATTATTTATTTAAATGATATTAACCACTTTTCTGGAGCACACAGTATAAATCTCTTTGCTGATGATACATTGGTTCATTGTACACATAAAAATTTAGATCAGGCAATTGTTGAAATGAATAGGTCTTTAAATAGCATTGAAACATATTTATTTAATAATGAACATAAACTAAATGTCAGTAAAACAAAGAGTATGATTTTGACATGATCTTATAAATATGATCAAATTGTTTGGGCAAATGCTGTTATAAAAATTAATAGTGTTAACATTGAAAATGTAGCTTAAATAAAATATTTGCGTTTTATAATTGGTAAAAATTCAAAACTAAATAGACATGCTGATTTTAATTGTAAAAAATATCCAAAAAACTTTTCTCTTTCTCCCGTATATGTAAGAAAGTGTCTATGTATGCTAGGTTGACTCTTTTTAAAAGTTTGATTCAACCTCATTTTGATTATTGTACATCACTACTTTTTCTACTTGGTAAAAATAAAATAACGCAATTAATTGCAAAAGCTTCAAAATCGGAGTATGAGATTAATATTGGGATGCAGCCAATTTTTCCCAAGTAATTTAATTAATTAAAAAGGTCGCTAGCCTATAGGGGTCAATCTGATACATATCCTCTAGAAAACAACTACTTTCCTGGCTATTATTTCGACGAATGTTGGATTATTTCATCTGTCTGAATAATCGTGCAAAGCCTCTCAATAACTTTGCAAATGCTTATTGTGAGGCCCCCAATCAGTACAGGGTAGATCATGCGTACAACAACTAATGTCTGCGAACCCGAAAGAATTGATAATAATATGTCAACTTCACGGCCCAGTCTGAGGCGGTAAGTGTCCGCCTGGTAGCGCCACCTCAGCTCCAGCGCAAGCATTACCAATAAAGACACTCCAAAGAATGGAGCAGAAATCTATAAAACACAATCCTGCGAGTTTCTGCATGTTCCGAAAAATATCCTGATTGAATCAGGAAAGGTCACTCGAAACTAACCCCAAACTAGAATATGTGTAGACGATGTGGTAAATTGATTACTCTCGTCTTAATGGATTTGAAAGTTTCCCAAGTATCTACCTGAAGAAGGTTGCAGCAATCGAAACGCCGAGAAATGTTTTCAAATCCTTTGAGACGAGGATATCCGAAACAAGTTACTACATAGCTTACAACCTCCACACAAAGTTCAGACTGTTTTTGCGTCACTCGTCAAAATATTATAATGATACCCATCATTTCAGACAAAATACTCGAGAAGCACATTCTTTGCTATTTCTAATTGCAATAACAACAATTCTACAAATGCATTGAAAATGGTCAAGCTGCCAAAAAAAACATACAAATTATGAGCAATGCTGGGTTCAAGGAACACTGTCAGCCATTCTTCTTGAAAACGAGCTATATGTGTTAGCCTGCTCTATATATTTCCACATTATTATATAAATTCACTACAATTAATTGGGTTACGAAACACATTCTCAATACCACTCCTACAAAACCAGAAGCTACAACCCCTAATAAAACCCCGATATAGGCTCACTATTCTGGTGAAAACTAGCTATCTTGGTAAAAAAATTGTTTGAACAATTAAATGACTGCCTTGAAAAGTGAAAACTATTTTTTCATAATATATACTTCTACGGGGAAAATGTTTCAGAGATTTCAATATGTTCATAAAAGTTACGTCCCAACTATTTCAAACTATACTTCTTGATTATTTTTATTTCAGATTTTATACATGTTTCGAATACTTTTGTGATTCTGCTACTTTGTAAGTGTGAGTTGCTTGAACATTCTCTATGTCAAATGAACTATTTATACTTTCAAAGTCTCCCTGGATTCCTTTCAGACATTTAGATGTTATAACCGAAGAACCTCTTCCAGTATGGATCGTTCTCAAACAAATTGAATCAGAATGGAATATAATTATGAAAAAATTGCATTTTTTGTTGTATTCTTCATGAAAAAATCCATGAGGTTATCGTGCAAATTTGAATAATTCAAATCTCGAAGGTTGACCTATGAAATATCACATAACAGCATAAAACTCTCACGATGTGATATATAGATTTCTAAAATCTTGGTTTTTACGAAACTTTCATGGCCAATAGTTGAAGATCATCTCAGCGGCGTACCAAAATATATTTTTTTTTAATTCGCTTGTTTCTGTAATATATAACATGTGTGAATTTGAAAAATCAATCACATTTTCCTTACCTTCGATACAATTTCCAGTTATAATACCACAAGAGAGTGAGAATAGAATAATTCGACAGATTTTCGAAAACTCGTTGCCAGGCAATATACACGAGAGCCCAACGGGCTCGAGTGGCTATGAAAATGATATGTTTGAATATATACAAAATATTTTGACAGTTCTTGACAAAACGCAAATATGTCTGATACTGATATGTTAGTATCTTGCACTCCTCCAAAGCTAAAAAGTATTGTTAACTCGGCGCATTCCGTTTTAATATCTGAAAAATCTAAACGGCAGTACGAAAAATGTTATAGCGAGTTTAGAGATTGGTGTGACGATGAAAAATGATCCTTGTCACTTTGGTATTTTAGAAATGTCGAATTTGGTAGTGACGTTTGGTTTGGCGGCCGTTGCTATGGGTAACGGCCGCGAAATTGAATTTCGCGGACTGTGTTAAGAACGCACGAAAAATATTTTTCTCACAAGTGATTAGAAGTGGTACCTAGGTTAGCAATAAACAACCATGATACACATTGCTCATAGCGCAGCAACGGTGTCGAATTATTCGTATCGAATAGGCTGGTTTCCAAATTAAATGCAACACAAGCAACGGTAGCGCAGATTTTTATTCTTAGTAGACTGGTTGCAATGAGACAAAAGTTATTTATGCAACAATTGCAAAATAGTTTTTTTTAATTTCTGCGAAAATGGAAAAAATCAGATTTGAAACAAGTGAGTAAAGCGCATTTAATCACTGGTCCATTAAAACTAAAGAGGTTTTTTTTTTGCTTTTCAGTTTCTTTTTTCGTCGGTTTAATTTTTGTTAAAAAAAAATTATTTCCAAATTGTTTATGGAAAAATCCACTTATTACTACTTACTCAATTAACAATTGAGGTATGCATTATTGTAGTGTTATCAGAACTACATATGTGTGCCAGTTTCAAGAGAATCGGTTCACATGTGGAAAATCAATCATCCCCCATTTTTCTACCCTCATAGGTGGATTAGTCTTTTTCAAATCCAGGTTTGACCAACTTCGAGGTATACCCTGTACAATAAAAAAAATCATCTTAATCGGATAACCCAGTACAAAGTTATGACTGATAGAATGGGTTAACTGGCCAAAATTTAGAGGGTGAACGATCAATTTCCTCCATTTTGCTACTCTTAGGGGTGGCATTTTTCCTTCAATTTTGATTGGGACCAGTTTCGAAGTACAATGAAAAAAGAATCATGGAAATCGGACTACTCTGTGAAAAGTTATGAGTGGTCATACATAAATATATATATATATATATATATATATTTACGTGGAAGGGTAGTCTTGACTGACTAGTTGAAGAAAAATGGTAATTGATCTTGAGGATGCAGTCAATACTGGGCTGGTTTAAAGAAAACTCTTTGTTATTTGTCGAGCTTTCGGAAATGTTTATTCCCTTTATCAAGACATCTATAAAAAACAGTTTGATCATGAGAACATTCATAAAATATGGTTAGAAAACTTACTAAACTTCGAGGTTATAAGAATCAGCGTCATTGCAGTAAACAGACAATCATTTACTATAAACATTCTTACAGTCATTAATGGTATATAAACACAATACTAACAATTGAATTTCAACGTTTTTTAACTTTGAACATGGCATCGGCATTTCGTGGTCGAGAACATTGAGAGTAGGAACACCATTGCACTGTCACGTCCTCGTCATGGAGGTCTAACAGGTCATGCAACAGTATGAACAACACGGAAACGAAAATTTTATCTAACAAATTATTATACGATTTGGGTAACTCATTTTATGGACATTCAGAAGGAAAAACATTCTAATTTATAATTTTAGTAGTGGAAATGATTCGAAATATTTAAAATTGCATTATTCATTGTTGATTGCTCATTGTTGTAGGTATGTGGAGGGAGAGTTCTAGTTTTAGAATGTAGTTGTAGATATTACTTAAATATTCAAATCTGTTTTCTGTTCATAGCGTTAACATCATCTTGATGAAAACATTTTGAACAATCTTTGTGTAGATATTTCGTCAAAGCATTTTTACTTGTTATAATCCATGATATGTTTACTGGAGATGACATGGTCAGCCAGTACACGTCACTTTTTTCCCATAGGAGCGATTGTAATAGGAAAAAAGTGACGTGTGCACTGGCTGACCATGTCATCTCCAGTAAACATATCATGGATTATAACCAAGTAAAAGTGCTTTGCACAGAGAATAATCTTCACAAAAGATTGTTCAAAGAAATGTTTTTCATTAAGAGTGATGTTAACAGTATGAACAAGAAAACAGATTTGAATAATTTAAGTAATATCTACAACTACGTTCTAAAACTAGAACTCTCCCCTCCACATACCTACAACAATGAGCAATCAAACAATGAATAATGCAATTTTGAATATTTCGAATCATTTCCACTACTAAAATTATAAATTAGAATGTTTTTTCCTTCTGAATGTCCATAAAAATGAGTTACCCAAATCAGTATAATAATTTGTTAGATAAATATTTTTCGTTTCCGTGTTGGTTGGTCATACTGTTGGCATGACCCTGTTAGACACTCCATGACGAGGACAGCTGACAGTTGACAATCGGGTTGTTTCCGTCCTTGCTCCAATCTTCCTCGAGCACGAGAATGCCGATGGCCATGTTCAAAGTTAAAAAAAACGTTGAAATTTCAATTGTTAGTATTGTGTTTAGTATACCATTAATGACTGTAAGAATGTTCATATGTAAATGATTGTCTGTTTTTACTGCAATGACGCGGATTTCTACTATAAACCTCAAAGTTTAGTAAGTTTTCCTAACCTATATTTTTTATGCAATTGTTTTTCTCATGATCAAACTGTTTTTTATAGATGTCTTGATAAAGGGAATAAACATTTTCGAAAGCTCGACAAATAACAAAGAGTTTTCTTTAAACCAGCCCAGTATTGACTGCATCCTCAAGATCAATTACCATTTATATATATATATATATATATATATATATATACGCATCGACTAGAGAACCTCGTCCTTTTTGATTTCGTCGGTTAAAAAAAGAAAAGCTTGGACAGTAGTTATTCATTTGTTTCAATTTGTCAGGAACCTATAACCTATAACAAAAAAAAAGGCTTATAAAGTCTTGTTGAGAATAAATCCATTCCCTCGGCTCATAGCTGCCTCTACAAAAGTTTGTACATGATTAACAGTATTTTTAGATTAAAGATGAGTCTGGGATAGACTCGAAACATGTTTCGCCAATTCAACTGATCTTTTAACCATTAAATGTGGAGATGTCTCTGAGCCTTTTCTATAACGCATATACCAGTTTTCTGTTCGTCCCGTCGTTCTAATTCCATTGTCGTATAAATCTTCCGTTTCGCACGGCACTGGCTTGCAACGATCTAGAAATATTCGACAGTCCAAAGTGTGCTCAAAATGGGGGGAGATAAGGAAGAGATGTTATGGTTAGGCAATAGGGGATGTGCTCAAGGCTTATCTTCAATATATAAACCAGCAGGTTCAATTTTGATGGTGTCAGTAGTCTCTCGAAAATCAACCATGAAGGTAAATATGAAAAAAAAAAAAAATTAAATTTCAAATTACGAAGCAAAATAGTGTGATATATTTGGTATTCTTTATAAAACTTTTCCATCATGATCCTTCCGAAATTAGAATTTTCATCCTGTCACTTTCAGAAACAGGTAGCTTCTATTACAATTTCGAATCGTTTTTTAGATATTTTCAAGAAAATATATTGAAAGCTCTAAAATTCAGGTGTTCATAAGAATACTGTTGATTATTAATTGAAAATGTGAAACACGTTCCTGTGATTTCAATCCAGCTCTTGGCAAATATTATGAATGTTTTCTTTTTCCAGGTGTTCCTTAGTATTTTGATTCTTGCCGCTATCGCTCTTTCCTGCCATGGTAAGTTATATATTATACTTGAATTTCCCAGAAAAGATTTCAGGTTCTGAAGATTTCATTGGAAATTCAAAACAAATACATATATATTGAGAATGGAATGTTGAAATTAATGTGAATGAAGTTTTGTTATCTGATTACAGTAAATTGTGAATTTTTACGAGGTGAGGAACAATAATTGAAACTATTGATTCTTTGCCGACTTTTAGACCTATAAAGTCCTAATCAGGACACTACAATGGAAAATGGGAATATAATACAAAAGATGTAAAAATGAAACATTGACAGATTAAAACAGGGACAACAAAATAAGATCCTAACACTAACAAATTTTTTTTTTAATTAAATACATAAATTGTAAAATATACATACACATCACACATATACAGGGTTGCTGATATGTATAGAAACGGTTGATTATCTCCCAAAGTAAGATAGCTAGCAAAAACGGTCAGGACACAAAAGTTTTAGGGTTTTCAAAAATCTATTACGATAAAGACAAATAAGTTAAGTATATAGGATCAGTCAAAAAGTCATGGCGAAACAAAGTTGCTTTTTCTTCAATGGAACACCTTGTATATTATTCCATATTTCAAATCTTCTGAAAATTCTAAATAAAATTGATACAGCACATCATATCCTAAATTCAACTGTTTTCCAGCTATCGAATTTTGAAAATAACTTTTAACTACTCTCAAATTTATCAAAGAAAAAGTCCGAAATGGTGAATATTTATTATGAAAATTACAAAAGGTGGAGTATTGTGGATATGATGAAATTTTATTTCTTATTTTTCAGAGAAAATAAAAAAGCATAATTGTCTAGGGTTGATAAAAACGCATGAAACGAAAAAATGTATTTTTTAAACAATATCCTGGATATTTTAAATTTTATAAAAACAATAGATATTCTAGAAAAAAAAGAAAGAAAACAAGTTTTAATAAACAACAAATATTCTCTTTCGAATTCTATTCTATCTCAAAGTGTTAACCATTTACCTTTTGATAATAATGAATTCGCTGAACAAAATTTTGTAATGAATCTACAATCATATTTTGCGGCCTATTTTTGTAGATAGACTACATTTTATATGTAACCCCACAGAAAAAAGTCAAGTGGGGCATATCGGGAGACTTAGCTGGCCATTCAGTTGCTCCCCTGCGTCCAATCCATTATCAGGAAAAGTTTCATCTAGATATGCCCGTACCACACGTCCAAAATGTGGAGGAGTCCCATCTTGTTGAAACGATATTTGTTCTGTCGGCAAATTGGGATTGTTATTGTAGATTATTGTAAAATATTATTAATTCAAGTAGCACATCCTGTAGTCTTGAAATAATGAAGGAGGTAAAGACATGAGATGTGTCCAGAAGCCATGACTGAATGAAATATCTCATATTCTTCTTAATAAACGTGAGCAGGTCACGATATTCAAATGGGACACAACACATATTCTTGAAGAATAATTCCAATTAATTATTACTTATCAGCACTTTTGATTTGATACGAATCATTAGATTTCAAAACACTTTCATCAAGATCTATTTCTAATTTCCAGCTGGCAGCATTGGATGGAATAACGGGGGTGGATGGAATAATGGCGGTGGATGGAATAATAGGGGTGGATGGAATAATGGCGGCTGGTCCTCTGGTCACGGACTTGGACACGGAAGAGGATACGCGGGTGGATACGGAAATGGATGGGGATATAGTGGATCAAATGGGGGTTATGGTGGATATGGACACTCAGGTGGTCTTGGGGGTGGTTGGAATTCTGGGTATAGACAAGGATGGAACAATGGTAAGTAGAAATTTTTAAATTAAAACTGTATTTTCATTATAGGTATTGTTTGTAACTGAAACAAACCATTGAAAAACCCAAAATATTGCAAATTTTAAAACATTGATGATATACTTCACCATGTTTGATTCATTGAGATATGTCAGTTAGAACAGGATATTTCTGAGTGAAATTCATACTGTGCTCTTTTATTTATTAATGTGTTCAATTTTCATATACAATATCCTCAAAATATCATTTCAAATATTTTTTTCAGGAGGATGGTGATGAAGACTGATGGTGTCCATTATTGGAATACTTTCGATAAAATTGTAAATTATGTGTAAAATATTTTTGAAAATGTTAATAAAAAAATGTCTTTACATGTTTTTTCTTTTCAGCATTATACCCGTATTGCTAAGATTCTGTTTCTGCTCAAAAACTAGAAATGTTTCCAATAGTAATGAGAAAAATAGAAATGAAAATGTCAAACGACTTCTGTGGTGTCTTGCACTTTAATAATCTGATTCTAAATTCACTGAGCGTCTAAATAAAAGTCAGATGTACTTGAATCAACAACTTGACTCACTCTCACCAGAGAACGAATAAATTACATTGTCGAAATAGGTAGCTTATACTTAAAATAATAGGAGGGGGACTTCCACTTAGCTGCCAAACTTGCAACAAACTAAAGGCGGGAAATTCAAATATTGCTACGTTATACTACACTACAACTTCAATGGGTGATATGATAAAACATTTAGATTTGCAATTTTTTTTTCATCGTTCATTCACTCCCCTTTTACCCGACTGCGCGACGTTATGAAGGGTAATGTGTTTATCAGCCTATGTATGTATGTTTGTTTCTTTGTGGCGCTCTGGAGACCAAACGCGTGGGCCGATTTTGATGATTCTTACATCAATGGAATTATTTCAATTTTGCGGCTGTCACTGAAGACAGTGATAACAATTGAATATGTCGACAATCAGACGCCATATTGTGAATAAAGACATGACAGTAATAATAAAAATTCAATATGGCGACAACAAGACGCCATATTGTGATGAAATTCAATATGGCGACAACCAGACTCCATATTGTGAAAGAGTTATAACATCGTATGGCTTAGTACATCATTAATTGTTACTTTGCTCGTTAGTTGGTTTATTTCGGTTTCAGTTACTATTTCGTTTTTGTTACATTTTCAATACACTATCACTTAAATATTTCGATAGAAACTCAATTAAGTACAGTCAAACTCGGCTGGAATGAACGGCTTAATGACTTCAGAATATTGCCGTCTTATAATCCTAACTAAAAAGTGTAAAATAAAAATAAAATCAGAAACAAAAAACCCGACTGCGTAAAAAGTGAACTTAAAAAAAGACGGAAACAAGATGACCAGAAAGTATTGTCAGAAAATTATGTTTTGAGAGGTTAACTATTAAACTTAATACTGTAAACAATCTCACGCAGTCGGAGGCAAGGATATACAGGGTATTTCAAAATTCAGTATCAAGATTTCAGAGGCGCATTTTCCAGGTCAAAATAAGACTTTTTTTCCACAAACATGTGCTTGCAAACGTTTCGTTACCGATGTACAGAGCGTTGAAGATTCACGATTTTTTTATTGTTTTCTTCATAGCTCTTTCAGTTTTTCCGATATTGGGATCAAATTTGAAACATAGGTTACGTTTTAGGGTTTACATCATCCAGTATGCCGAGTGATAGTAAGGATCTACAGCGATATATTTTTTCAGGGGTCAAGCCCTTTTCGCCCTATAAACTTTTTTGTAGTGCGTCACTGAAGGATTCTAATATATGAAATGAATTCTTTGCTTTGTTTTTTTCTTGTTATTTTCACGTATCTGCGACCGTTATCAAGGAAAAAAGTGGAATATTTTTTTGTAATTCGCTTGTTAAATTTTTCAAAGAAACTATAATTATTTTTTACCCACGGAATCAAAAAGGAGGAGGTTCTCTAGTAGACACGTATTTTTTTTATGTATGACCACGAATAACTTTTTACGGAGTAGTTCGATGATTCTGTTTTCATTTTTTAGGGTGTACTTCGAAATTGGTCCCATTTGAATTTGAAAATGAAAATCCTCCCCTAAAGATAGCAAAATGGAGGATATTGATCATTCACCCTCTGAAATTTGGTTCGTTAACTGATTCTATCAGGCATAACTTTGTACTGGGTTGTCCGATTGGGATGATTCTTTTTTTATTAAATAGTTGATCATATTTGGTTTTGGGATGGAATAATCAATCCCTATGGGTAGAAAATAGGGGATGATTGATTTTTCTCTTGTGAACATTGGCACACATATGTAGTTTACATTGACAGATTGCTATTGTCATTATTTTTGTTCACCTACATCCGTCACAATAATTACATTCTATGGAAGGATGGAATTAAATACAAAGTGATGAAATCAACCAACCAGAAGTACCAAAAATAATTTATATTATACAACAATAAATAATTAAAGTAGATAATCAATTCATTTAACTGTTAATAGTTGAAGTAAGGTGGGTAAGTAAGTATTTTGAAAGAAATCAAAAAGTAAATAGGTAGTAATTAGTAGATTTCAGCCACAAAAAATTGAAAAATAAAAACTTTTCAACAAATAATTAAACCGACAAAAAAAAACAACTAAAAAGTAAAAAACTAAATGAACCTTAGTCTCAATGACAATTGAGCTCCTAAACTAATGTAACTAATTTTGAGTCGGCGCCAAACAAACTAGCAATTGAATTAGGTAAAGCGTAAAATGATGGCTGCGAGACGCACATCGGCATTTTGATTACTTTGTCAAAGTAATATAATGACGTTTAGGTTTTTGTTGAAGCATGTGACATTTTTGAAAGTTGGTGGATGTCTCATCGTTAATTTGTTTAACATTAGAATGGAAAGTGGAACATATTCATTTGAACATCTGGCTCACATCCATTTTGTTTATGGTCTGGCTTATGGTAACGGACTTGAAGCTCAGAGGTTGAACGCGCTAAGATTTTCTAATCGATGGCTTCCCAACTATAGAACTTTTATAAATTCCCATCAGCAGCTTTGGGACTACGGATGATTTCAGACTCCGACAAGCACACAACCCAGTATGAGGTGGAGCGTTTTTAAATGTTTTCGACGAAAATCCTGGTATGAGTACTCGACAAATAGCACGGGAGTTGGATGTTTCCATTCAACTGTCTGGAGGGTTTTACACGAAATCATGCTATACCCATATCATATCCAGCGCGTCCAAGGTTTGCTTCCGCGAGATTTTCCATGGCGCTTGCATTTCTCCCGATGGATACTGCGGAACTGTACTAGGGATCCTGCATTTTTATCTCGTATCTTTTTTACCGATGAAGCTCACTTTACACGCGACGGAGTAGTGAATTACCACAACGCTCATATTTGGGCATTGGAAAATCCACACATGATCAGACAATCTCGACACCAGAAACAGTTCAGCGTAAACATATGGGCAGGAAAAGTAGGAGATACTTCAAATGGTCCTCCTATTTAACTGCAAATTTTAAATGGTGCCACATTTTCCCAACTTCCTACAGAACGAATTGCCTGCATTAGTGGAGGACGCGCCTTCACAAGTTTGTCAACAGATGTGGTCTATGCACGATGGAGCCTCCCTCATTTTTGATACAGTGTTGCTTGGCCCCCACGGTCCCCAGATTGCAACCCGCTGGATTTCTTTTCATGGGGACATGTAAAGGGCCTAGTTTATGGTGCAGAACCAGTGCCTTCCATAGAAGTTCTTACTGAACTAAATAAGGATGCCTTCCACACCGTAAGAAATACTCTCGGAATTTTAGAACGCAGTCTATGAGAAGAAGAGTGGAAAGTTGTATCGCTCAACTCAAGGTTTGTTAGGTATCTCATTTTTTAGGTAATGTTTGAGAAAACTTGTAATCCAGATCTCAAACCGAATAAGTAGCGTTTTTTGTTTTCATTGTGATAATAGGTTCCTCCCTTCTGTAAAAATATTCAATTGAATGTTGCGAATTACAATAAAATATTTTCCTTTTTTTCTCGATTACGGTCGCAGATGCGGAAAAATTGCAGGAGACAAAAAAAAATTATAATCAAAACAAAAAATTCATTGCATATGAATCCACCAGCGGCGCACTACAAAAATGTTTATGGGGCGAAAAAAGGCTTGACCCCTGAAAAAATATATCCCTGTAGATTCTCGCAATAACTCGGCTCACTAGATGATGTTAACCCTAAAACATAACCCATGTTTCAGATTTGATCTTGATATAGCAAAAACTGAGAGAGCCATGAAGAAAAAAATACAAAAATATTGAAACTTTAACGCTCTGTAGATCGGTAACGAAGCGTTGGCGGACACATATTTATGAAAAAAAAGTCTCATTTTGACCTGAAAAATAAATAATAAAGTGATATAAAACACGTCATGGGTTACATATAGTTAGTTCACATAAAAATTGACAATTAAAAAAATAGTGTAAATTATGTAATAGAAAATATACATTATAGAATGAAAGTATCTATCTAGCTGGCATAAAATTCTTCGGTACTATAGAACATTTTTGACAACAGAAAAGTTTTAAGATGTTTTCTGAATTTGAAATCAGTAACTTCCTTTTTAATTGTCTCCGGGAGCTTATTGTAAATCCTTACACCATTGGAGATGGGTCCCCTGAGAGATACATTCAAATTATTTCGAGGTGTTTTTAGATGGTGGTTAAATCTCGTTGAATAACTGTGTCATTGCTATGAGTGCTAATCTTTTTTTATTTTAAATATGTAACACGATATTTCTAGATATACAGGCAGAGAGGAAAGTATTTTCAGTTTGGCAAATAATGGTCTACATGATTCTCTCTGACTTTATTTAATAATGTTCTAAGGCATTTTTTCTGCAGTACAAATAATTTCTGAGCTGCTGATGCTGAACCCCATAATAAGATTCCATATGTGAGTCGCGACTGAATTTCAGCATAATAAAATATTTTCAGCACAGACAAGTTGAGAACACTTCGTAGGCATTTCAGTTGGTATATTTTGCTGTTTAGTTTGGACATGTTTCTCTGATATGGATTTCCCAATCTAATGTATCATTCATGTTATGCCTAAAATTTTTATATTTTCGCGTTGTTTTAGATTCACTTCTCCCATTTCAATTTCTATATTTTCGATCCTCTTCTGTCTAGAGTGAAATATTAAAAAATTTGTTTTACCAGAATTGACATATAGTTTATTTGTTGAGAACCAAAGTATAATTCTTGTCATTAAGTCATCACAGTTTTGTTGGGTGGTTTCTAAGGAGTCTCTTGCTACCAAGATCGACAAATCATCTGCATAAAGTGTTAGCTTGTATTCATCATAGTATTTAACAATATCTGCTATATATAAAGAGAATAATATAGGGGCAAGGACACTTCCCTGCGGTACCCCTATATTTACCGATTTCAGATCTGAGCAGTGCATGCTGCTTTGACCATCGACTTCACTGTGAGATATCTGTACATATTGCTTTCTGCCATCAAGATAAGATCGAAACCATTGATGTGTATTTCCTCTGATCCCATAGATCCAAAGCTTTTCTAATAATTGATCGTGCGGAACACAATCAAACGCTTTGCTCAGGTCGCAGTAAATTCCAATTGGACATCTTTTTTTATCTAATTCCGTTAATATGTCTATATATGTTTCTGTTGTTGCTGTTGTGGTTGATTTGGATTTTCTAAATCCATGTTGTTCATCTGGTATCAGATTAAATCTTGTAATGAAAGAGGTTAACCTCTCTAACATACAATACTCAAATAGTTTTGCAAACACTGATGTAAGGGACAATGGTCTATAATTCTCTGATAGATTTTTCGCATTTTTTTTATATAAAGGGATCACCTTCGCTACTTTTAAAGATTCGGGAAAAGTTCCTGTTTCTATCGAAGAGTTTATGATATGACAAAATGGTTTAACTAAGTCTTCCTTTAATTCTTTAATGATATTATTAGGCAGATCATCGGGACCAGATGAACGCTTGTTTTTAAGTCTGATAAAAATATATTTGATTTCTAATTCTGTATATGGGAGTACCACCATTGAAGTCACGATATTTCTCTGAGTAGGGGCAACATTCCCATCTACATCTGGTATATTATGTATAACTTTCTTTGGTGCATCAATAAAGAAATTATTAAAGGTGTTTGCTACATTTACAGGTGAAGTGATCTCCTCATTTTCATGTATCAGCTTAATGTTAGATTTGGGTTTGGATTTACCTTTCAGTTCATTTATAATAGACCAAGAAGTTTTACTTCTGTGATTACGTTTACACTTTTCCACAATTTGTTTGTGATCACTTTTCCTGATTTTATAGTGTTCTCTCAGTACTTTTTCTGAAGGATATATAGATCTTTAAGCTGTGTACTTGACTGTTTTACTTCATCAGTTACCCAACTCTTCGAACCTGGTTTTGATTTTTGATTTTGTAGTGGAAATGCATTAAAAAAGTGATTTTGAACAATGCTTTCAAATTTATTGTATTTGTCATTACAGGTTGTTTGGTTATATAGTACATCCCAGTTTTCATTTTTCAGTAGTAGGGAAAATTTTTGTTTGTTCTTTCTGCTATAGTTTCTGCCTAACTTTATGTTTTTCCTGTCAGCATACAAGTTATGATTCACTTTTACTGTGATAAATCTATGATCTGAGAGAGGAGTGTCTTGGACTCTGCTCTCTGCCTCAATATTAGAGAAAATATTATCGATTCTTGTGCAAGATTGTGCCGTTACTCGGGTATCCCGTTCTACTATGCTATTAAGTCCATATTGGGCAAAAATATCTGATACTTCCTCTCTCTCACGGGATAATGTTTTAAAATCTATATTGAAATCTCCTGTAATCCACAAGCAAACATTTACTGTAAAAATTTCATCTTGTAACTCTTGGAGTTTTGTACAAAAGTTTTGGTTATTAATAGTAACCTCTTAAAACATGAACGTTGGCCTTAGGACTGACCTTGGGGTACGCCACTGTTTACCTCTCTCGTTTAAACGCTGTTCTCTTCCTCTAATATTATCGCCCTCTCTTATCAAACTGATGAGGCTTTCATCTATTTTCCTGCTCCTCAACACATCTTAAATTTTCTTGCCAACTTGCACTGTTGAAGGCATTTCTTATTTCCAGGGTTATGATGGCGCACAGTCTCCGGTGTGCCCAGTAATGTTCATCTGTCACTACCCTCGCAATGTTGAGTACTTCTTCTATGGCATCCACCGTCTGTTTTTCCCTCGACAAACCCGAATTGCCTCGCCGACAGTCCATCCGTGCGCGTTTTTCCCTCTCCAGTCTAATGAGCATCATTTGTTCGTTCGTTTTTCTTCAACGTCGACTTCCAATGGGTTCATCTCTTTTTCTCAACAACAGCAGTTTTTGCCTGTTTCCATTTTTTGGGGAATTTCGAGTGGCTGGCCAGATCATTGTAGACACCCAGTGTGTACTCTGGATTGTTCAGCGCCACGGTTTTGAGTACTTCGGTTGGGATGTATCCAGGACCAGGGGCCTCTCTATAAATAAATAAATAAATAAATAAATATTTTTATTTTCCAATAAGACATATAAAATGTATAGGAATAGTCAGTATACAATGTATATAGATAGTGAATATAGAACATACAGTTCATAAAAGTAGAGTATTGTCAGCGGTAATTAACACACACATACACAAATAAACACCTATGCTCAATGTACACATTTTGATAAGATCTAGCTAACTATTGAAATATTCTTCCAGCGAATAGAAGCATTTTTCAGTCAAGAATTTTCTCAAGGAGCTACTGAACTTTTTAATATATTTAACTTCTCTTAAACTTCCAGGTAAATGGTTGGAAGCATACAAGCCCATAATTGTGGGTGAATTACTAGAGACCTTGGATTTTGTAAAGGGAATATGGTATTCTTTCCTTTGGCGTGTGTTCACGGAGTGGAAGTCTCCCGTTAGAACAAACTTTTGTCTATTTTTAAAAATAAATACGGATAGTTCATAAATATAGACTGACATGAGGGTCGAAGTATTCAAATGTTTGAAGAGGTCCCTGCAAGAATGAGTACTTGGAACTTCCGCTATTATTCTAATAATTTTTTTTTGTGTCGAAGAGACATTTTTTGCCAAGGTGGAGTTGCTCCACAAACATATTCCATACCTAATTAGTGACACAACCTGTGCATGGTATAGAGCCACTAGTTGGGGAATTTCAAGTATATGTTTGAGATCCCTGAACATGAAACATATAGAGTTCAATCTTTTCATTAGGTTTGTACAATGACCCTTCCAACTTAAGTTTTCGTCAATAAGGAGTTCCAGAAAATTGGATTCCTCCGAACTATCAATGAATACATCATCACCTATCCTAATTCTTAGAGGATCATACTTTCTTTGATAGTTATGAAATCTTAAAATTTGGGTTTTCTGGGCGTTCATATTCAGGCGATTGGTTACGCAGTTTCGCATCATTTCTAGAACATTATCTGTATCTTTAAGGATACGTAAATCATTTTTGTGCGAGATAATCAAAGACGTGTCTTCTGCATACATTGTTACATGAACACCTTTCAAGAATTTATCTAGATCATTGGAGTAAAGTATAAATAAAATAGGTCCGAGGATAGATCCTTGGGGGACACCAATATTAATGGGTTTACTCTTCGAATTGACGAAGCCAACACTCTCAGATTTGATATCAGGAACATATACGTACTGAGAACGGTGCTTTAGAAAAGATGAAATCCATTCTAATGTTACACCTCGTACTCCATAATTATACAATTTGTGTTTAAAATATTTCTTAGTGTTGCCAAAATGTAAAAGCTTTTGTTGATTTTTTACAAACCATTTGTATTTGTTCCTTCCATGTTAAGTTACAATCTATTACCGTTCCTAAGAATTTAGATGAAGTGGAGGTTTCAACGATATGATTATTGATTTCGAAAGTGAAATTGGACGGTGTTCTATGTTTTGTGTGAAACTCGATTATTACTGTTTTAGTATGATTCATTATGAGTGTATTTTGCATGAGGTAATCCGCATGATCTTTCAGGGCCGAGTCTGTTTTTTGCTGTAGTCTGTGGCTCTGATACCACAATGGAGGTGTCATCAGCATACATGAAGACTCTACCATTTTTTATGTTATGAGGCAAGTCATTGACACAGGTTAGGAAAATCATGGGACCTGGGACACTCCCTTGTGGTGTTCCTAGGTCTAAATCGTATTCTCACGATAATTTCCCTATCTTCAAGAAAGGACGTTATCGAATCATTCATTGGGCCACGTAGACCTAGGTTGTTGATTTTTTCCGATACGAAATGACGATTTACCGTGTCGAATGCTCGCGTTAGGTCAAACGATATAACACTCACATACTCATGTTTGTCCATCAGGTCGTTAATGTATTGAATGAGTTGTGTTATGGCTGTTTCGGTAGATAGACCAGAACGGAAACCATGTTGGCAATCAGTAAGTATTTCATGCTTTGTGAAGAGATCTGTAATTCTGTTGCAAATGATTTTACCAAATATTTTGGAAAAAATGCTCAGGAGGACACTTGGGCGGTAGTTATCTATGTTGCTCGTATCACCTTTTTTGAATATGGTAATGATTGCAGCCGATTTCAGAACACTAGGAAAAGTGCCTGAACTCACTGATGGATTTATAATGTCGGCAAGGTATTGAGATATAATACAAGCACACTTTTTTATTATATCAGTCGGGATTTCATCTATTCCAGTGGATTTTTCATTAGGTGAGTTAGCAATAATTTCCTCAACTTCCTCTTTAGTGGCCGGTATGAATACAAGAGAATCATACTGGGCTGTGCACGACTTGGATATATTGATTTGTCGAAAATATGAACATGATGTTCATAAAATCAGATGTGGAATCATCTGCGACTGAAAGATAAACTTTAGTCACTATCTTCCATCGTCAAGATAACCTCTTGTGGGGTATTCATGTTGAAAAGGGAAACATTCTCAATTAAATATTGATAGAAAGATTTTTCTGTGAATTGAAAAATCCACGATAAAAATGAAGTTTTTCAATTCACAGAAAAATCTTTCTATCAATATTTAATTGAGAATGTTTCCCTTTTCAACTTGGATATATTATTTCCGAAATGTTCAGATATTTTATTTTCGATAACGGTGGATAAGTAGTTGCCAAATAGATCTGTTATGATGTTCAGGTCCGTGGTTAAATGACCTTCATAAGAAATTTCAAGTTCTCTCTGCTTCTTAGATTTCCCTGTGAATTTATTTGAGATGGTCCAGATTGCTTTGAATTTATTACTAGATTTTTTTATTTTATTATTGTAGAACTTGCGTTTTTCTCTTTCAATATTTTCATCCACTTGTTTTTTAATTTTTTTATAGTGTGTTTTGATTCCATTGTCATCACTTCTTTTTCTTAACCAGTCTAATTGTTTCAAGTTATCCAGGTCATTTTTCAATTTGTCTGATAAGATTATTTTATCTGAAAAGTTTCGATTTTTAGCTACCTTTTTTTTTGGAAAAGGCCAAATCAAAGCACCATAAAAATTCTCTTAGGAAAAGTTCGAATGTCTCATTTACATTGCTCATGTCAGTAGATGGTATTTTGCGCATTGTCTTCTTCAGATGAAAACAGGATTCATTTACAGAGACGTCATCCAGGCAACGGTAGGAATAGTACGTTCCTTCCCAATTTTTCATCTTCAACTGATTCAGCTTTACCTCATCCAGTCTTTCAGTCTCCCAGCCACATTGGTTAGTTGTCTTTTGGCTTGGGGCCAGCTCATTGCTAGCAATTTCGAAAGACATGAAATTGTGGTCTCTCAGTGAGTCAACGTCACTGACATTTCAATTGTGAATACCATTTGTGATGTCCGCTGTATATATCTATCTAGCTATGTCATAAAATTGAAAATCCATAATATAAAGAAAAAGGAATGCATGATCGTTATGAGGTAAAAACTATCGTATTCTTCATTGATTACATATTGGTTATTAATTGATGAATGGAGATGATTCCAAGACCCCGTGGATCCTAACTCATTATTCAACGGCACTCGACCAATCACAGATTCAGAAGTTTCAGGATCCACGGGAACTGAGAGGTTTAGACTTATGACAAAACCGCAAATCTAACAAACACATTTCTCAAGAAGGCTTTGCTTCATTCGACGTGTCACGGCTTGGATTCCGCGAATGTTAGATTGAGTGTTTTCTTAGTTTCAACTTTGATCTGTCACGATCAAAATATAAAATGAAAAATTGTGATTGGGGAAGCAGTGATAGTGAGAATTATGAGATCTGTACACCACCGGATCTATTGGAAACGGCGAAAACAGCAACTCTGAACTTAGTGCCGGAAAAATTAAAAAAACAATATTCGAAGGCATACCCTACGCAAAGTTCATGGATTGGCGAAACTTGAATCAGGCACATTCATTCTCGCTTATTTTACAATACTCTCTGAGAAATATAAGTCATCATCGTTGTGGAAGATATATCATTCCATCATTGAATGAATGAATGAATATAGTATCTATTATTTTCATACATAATATTTAGATTGCATTAAAACTCTGACTATCGTATCGTAGAAAGTATATGCTCGTTGAAGAATATACTAAACTATCTTCGTCGACTTGAGTTTATGGATTATCTCCAATCCATAATAGTATCAATAAGTAATGCCTTGAATATTGTATTCAAATTTATCGTACATTTCTCAACATTGGAAACAGAATTTGTTTCGTTGATGTCATAATACATTTTTTTCTGTATCCGTGAATTTCGCTGGTTTTATGCTAAGCATCCTGCGGATATTCAAATATTCATGATATATTCTGAATTAATCAATTCAACACGACACTAACTTACATTGAATTTGAATATGTAACAACCTAAATGTGTTAAAAGTGAGGTGAATTACGAAAATGAAAGACATTATTCAACCTGAATTAGTCTATTGTATGGGATGTTCTCAAGGCTTCACTTTAAATATATAAACTGGCCAATCCGACTCTTCAAGCATCAGTCAGTTTATCGTGAACTAATCATGAAGGTAAATATGGAGAGAATGCATTTGTATTGTTTCAACAGAATAAATAGGCTTTCATTATTATCACCCGGGAAACATATTTTTCATTTTACATTGGTGATTATAATTAATGTTTTTTCTCCACTCAAAGAGAAACAAACTGTTGAAACCTAATAATATATTACTCAACAGTTCTGAGTGAAATAACGAGAATCTAGAAATAAGAATATGGTCAAAGAGGTGCCATATAAAATCATTATGAGCTTTCAAAGCTTCACAAAAAACTCCTGTAGTCTGTCCATGAAGCAATACTTCATTACTAAGTACGGGATACATAACCATTCAATAATTTCTCAAGAAAAAGTTATTTGAGTAGCTTAGCATTATTCGATTTCCAAAATTTTCTATGACAAATCATTTTCTAATTGGACCACATGAAGGGAAATATTGAATTTTTTGACGTATACAAATTTCAGGAATTCATTTTGGTTGGTTTCGCAGTGGAAGGTGCACTAGCCATCGCTTTGTTATATCACACCAAAGTGACATATTCTGTGATTCTTTCTAGAACTGCCATTCGCATTATATCATTAAAAATGACCGACCATTAATATAGAACAAATAAATGTTCATTTCTCAAGGGACAAATTTAATATTTATCGTTCTGAATAATTGGTAAGGTTTTGATCTCTTTTATATATTTTTTACTGAACCTAAGAAAAATGATAACTTTTCTGGGGGAATATCAAGAAGACCAGGTATGAAGGGTCAAATACATTGCACCATGCCATCAACTCTTCAAATCCATAGAGTAGGTCTTTATTCTTCAGTGATTTTCACATATTGTCTGTATGTTTTTCAATTCCATACAAGATGAATTATTTTATGATACTGACGAAGTACATTTCATTTTTTGAGCTTATTTGAAACTTCTATTAGAAAATGTTCACCTAAGATGTGTAAAAACAGCATCTGTATACTGGAAAATGTTGATATTTCTCAATGAATAATATTTTAATGCCTTTTATGTTCTAACACATGATCTTGATAGGTGTTCATCCACGTCCAATTCACTTTTCCTTTTCAGAATTTCGGGAAAAAATCTGTCAGGCTATTGACATTCATTTAACAGTAATAAATTGTTTAATCTACCTCTGGCGTCATCGGTCTTTATTTTTATATGTCTGTCTTTTCAGGTACTTGCTTGTCTGTTGTTCGTTGTAGCTATCGCCACTTTCGCCCAAGGTAAGAGTTTATCATTAATTTTATGCAATTTTTTTATTTCAATTCTGGAAACATTCTGTATTTCGGTGAAGATTTTATCAAAACATTTCAATAAACTTGTAGATGATTGAGTTCGTCTCCTGAAGGACACTATTTATTCTAATTATTCTCAATTGGGAAGAAAAAAACCTGGAAAAATATACAGGGTATAAATTAACTTGTTGCGCTGCTGTTTATGACGGTTGTTCAATGTAATTTTCCCATGTTGAGGGAATATTTCCGTTTGCTCCCAAAAGTTTCATTGGCGTACTCTTCTTATTGTCAGTAGATGTTTCGATGGAACCTTCGACATCCGTGTCGTTTTATAGTCAAGAGATCTATCCCAGAATTAGCCAAAAGCGTAGTTGAAGATCGCCGGAAACAATGCCCAGTATATTGTTTTGAATTAGGCGATTCGGGAAACTCGGTGATTAATTTTGACATACCACCAATAGCGTTTATACCAATTGGTTGTTCTATACATTTTCCAGCTTTATATCCAACAAAGAAACTTTAATGATCACAGCACTCAATTTCAAGTACTTCCTAACCACTTTTATTAAATTCAAACTGTCAGTGTTTCCAGGTGTTTTGAAGAATTCTCGTGACACTTTTGTTTTAGTAGGTGGTATGACAACTTGGTAGCATTTTCCTTGGTCTTTAACATTTTCAATCAATAAATTTGACAACTCTTCGTGCCGATATACGCCAACAACACTAAAAATCAGTACAACCTTCAAATTAAATATTACATTATTACACCTTTATACATTGAAATATATAGATATCTATAGTATACCTTCATGCATCAAAATTTCATGTCGTCCCCATTTATCAGAAATTTCTTCCTTTGTGAAAACCTTCAACTCCTTAGGTTTGTACCTCTTTGATTTTCGTTTCAGAAACGCCTTCAAATTAATTTCTTGATATCGACATTTTGTTCAATTAGAAATGATGTCCCCAACATTGAGTAATAGCATTGAAGAGACGAAGGCCTCTGTAATTTTCTTAGCCAATTGAAATATACTAACAATCCCTTTTCGTTCGACATGTTAACAACCTTTTTTTCCTGCACCATTTTTCATACCGATCGTATACTAAACGGTATTTTTCTCGGAATTTCTCGGTAACGAGATTTGAAATTACACTTTTTTCCGCATTTTCAATATCGGATGGTAGATCATCTTCACTTGTAGACATTTTTACTCAAAAAACTTAATGATGTTTCTGGACACCGATCTGACAATGAGCCTTTCTCCTCAAGTACGAAAAATTCCCCACTAGCAGCGCTAGTAGTCCGGTAGGGACAAACACTACCTAACTCATTAAAATACATGTAAAAATAAACAAAAAATAATAATTTTTTGACTGAAGACGACGTTCAGGAGCCAAATGTAGCAACATTAAAACGCTAGCTTGCTTGTCGAAATCTTAGAATTTCCGGAACAAAAATTATTAATCGACAGGTCAGTACGCAAGGTTTAGTTATTATGCAGCGGTATTTTTGAACCCTGATATCAGACGTTTAAAATAATTATAAATTTTCAATTCATTCCAGAATAAAAAAATGAGTCAAATATATTTGGTAATTAACATGAATTTAATTAGTTACAGTGAATATGATTCAGTAACCAATAGAGGGGTATATGTTTTTGTGATCATTGTTTTTTTACTGTGAATTAATTAGCAATTTATTTTTCATTTATTTGATTATTTTCTATAATATTTGTAACTACCTATATCAATTATGACTTTTAGCTATTAGGTTTACCATTTAGTATCCTTCTTCAAGAGGTCATTTTTAGGCACCATTTTCGCGCACAAAAATTACTCACAATGCCTCCTTCTTTTACCAGCTCAAACTATAAACACCAAGTCACTCATTTTCTGTTCAACTTTGCACAACATGTAGCCGGTTTTATTGAAAATATACTCCTTCTCCAACAGTTACACCTAACCTAACTTTTCACATTTATTAAATTTCATCTGTCTGCAGAAACTGGATCATGATTTTCTTTACCAGCGATAAAATGTTTAGAGAAAACATATCAATATTTATTTATTTTTCTTTTGTTAAATCCACACTTAGATAGATAGACATCATTTATTTTGCCAAAGATTACATTGTTGTAATATAGCAATAGTCTGGTATATAAATATACATATACAGATATACATCTCAAGGCATGGATCCATTTATTACATCCAACCTCATCAATGTGAGGTTTTACGAATGGTATAAAAAACACGTTTTCCTCTGGATATCGATTATCCAAAGTACAGTTCGCAAAACTACAATGTTTTGTTGGCATTGTGGTTATTAAGAAAAATAATTTTGTATTTACTTGATTATTTCAGATAATTCAACTGTATCACTTAAATAACACTATCTTAAATGGAGAGGGTTTTATGTTTGTCCCTACCACAAGTGGTGCCTTTCGTGACAAATTTGCCACATTTTAAAAAGGAAAAAGACTCATTATATTTGATATATATTGTAACGTAAATAAACTTAACTTGGTTTAACTAATTTATTTAACACTTAATCTACAACTTAATTTATATTACTACGCCACTGTATAGCTCGATGGTATGGGCTCGTTCAGACTGTTAACTCCCTCTTGAGGGCTGTCTATTTATCTCCGATACAGCATTCTCGATGTTTCGAATTCGGACGGTTGGCGACTAGCATATTCCAATTGTTTCCAATATTGACCGTTGATTTTTCGCGGCAGAGCGACTGGATGGTTCTCGAATATCTCCGGGGATGATCTCATCGCTGTCGATGGCAACACGTGAGGCGACAGGTCCGGCCTAGGTTCGTTACATTGCCCCCTTCTTAAAGACATTTCGTCCCGAAATTTCATCCTTGGAGTGTGACGATATCTGCATGACTCCCCATATCTGCACCGTGAAGTTCGATGGAAGTAACACTCCACGGTCTTCATGATCGGTCGTGGAAGAGGGTTACAGCAAACCAAAATCTTGACGCCGCTGGATCTGAATATCGCCTCCAGCATACTTCTTATGACTCTCCAGTCCAACCCATCAATACCACAGGACAATTTTGGAATTGCTAGATCCACCAGATTCTGGTCCACCATAGTATCTCTTAGTTTGGTGAGACTCTTCCAGACATCTTCATAGGACGGTTTATCTTGGGAATGCCTCTTGGTAACTAGGTAGTAGATGTTTCTCTGGCCTTTCTTCAACTGTAGCACCCCACCAACTTCTGGATTCTGCTCCCGCAGTGTTTGGAGTTGACCAAATTTCTTGGAGAACACTACGGCGATGCCCCTGGACATTTGAAGATCTTCTGCCACACAGTGCGCTAGTGCGTAGTCAGCAGGCACCTCGAAAAGGTCTCGTGACTCCTCTCTAGTAACCCCATGTAGAACTTTCTGCCCGTTTGAATACAAGGACATAAACTTCTCGAACGTCATATCATCCTCTGGTGGCTTGAGGGTGCGAACTTGGTCATGGTTTCCAGCGTAAGGGACCAACCTGTTGAAATGGACGACCCTTGGTTTCCCTCGGGGTGGCTTGTGGATTCGGTACACAAGGTCGTTTATCCTTTTCACGATTTTATACGGGCCTTCCCACGAGTTCCGCAACTTTGGTGATAGCCCACGACGACGTTTGGGGTTGTACAGCCAAACCAGATCATCAACCTTAAATCCTCCAGCGTCGGCCTTGATGTCATAGGTCTTCTTCATTTTATCGCTGGCACTCTGGATGTTCAACTCGTTCGTGGATGTCGTCCATTCTCTGCCGAAGTTTGCTGACGTAGTCCTCTCCCGCAGTGTCTTGTCCTGGCGGTATCCCAAACTTCAGGTCACAAGGCAGTCGCAGTTCTCGGCCCATTATAATACTAGCAGGAGTTTGACCGGTTGACTCGTGTACTGCGGATTGATAGGCCATCAGGAACAAATAAAGATACTGGTCCCAGTCTCTTTGATGGTCAGAGACAACCTTGGACAAGTGGCGGTTGATCGTCCTGTTCATCCGTTCCACCATTCCATCGGACTGCGGATGTAGGGCCGTGGTTCTTGTCTTGCGGATGTTCAGCAGTAGACATATTTCTTGGAAAAGTTTGGATTCGAAATTTCTGCCTTGATCCGAGTGCAGCTCCATTGGAATACCGAATCGACATATCCACTCTTTCACCAAGACGTCGGCGACGGTGATGGCTTCCTGGTTGGGCAGGGCATAGGCTTCCGCCCACTTACTGAAGTAGTCCATTGCCACAAGGATGTATTTATTCCCGTGGTCGGATACGGGAAACGGGCCGGCGATGTCAATGGCGATTCTCTCGAACGGGCTGCCTACGTTGTACTGACGCATCGGGGCCTTGGGTCGTATTCGAGGTCCATTGCTAGCAGCGCATACAGCGCACTTCCTGCACCAGTCCTGGACGTCAGCTTGACAATTGGCCCAGTAAAACCGTTGCCTCACTTTCTGCAGGGTCTTCGTCACTCCCAGATGTCCTCCGGCGACTCCATCATGGATTTCCCGCAGCACTTCCTCTCTTCTGTTCCTGGGAACAATTATTTGGCGTCTGTCTTCCCACCAATATCGGCCTCAACACACGTTTCAGGATCCCATTGTCCAGAATAAGAGAGTTCCATTGTGCCCAATAGGACTTAACAGCCGGCGAGTAACCTGCGACTTCCTGCCATGATGGTCTTCGATTGCCCTTCTTCCAGCTGACGACTAAGCCAAGGTCGGGGTCTCTCTCTTGGTCTTTCTGGATCTTGCTGTATTCCAGTTGTCGTCCATTGCCGCGGTTCTACAAAGTGTTGCTTCTTTCTCTTCTGCTCGTCGGCAATGTGAGCAATCATCTGGACATGGTCTTCGCGACAAGGCATCTGCATTCTTATGGCTAGTTCCGGCTCGATGTTCGATCTCGAAATCGAATTCTTGGAGTCTCTCGATCCAACGTGCTACTTGACCCTCAGGATTTTTGAACTGTAAGAGCCATTTGAGTTCCGGCTCGATGTCAGCCGCAGTAATTGCGCTCTGGTTTGCTAAGCGTCTTGCTGAAATAACTCAACAGGAATCTTCTTCCATACACGTACTTGTAGAAGTGTTCCACTCCCTTACAACAGCTAACAGCTCTCGCCTGGTGACACAGTAATTGCGCTCTGGTTTGCTAAGCGTCTTGCTGAAATAACCAATGACCTTCTCCTGTCCCTCCTGGATCTGAGATAGGACAGCTCCAAGTCCCACATTGCTGGCGTCCGTATCCAAAATGAATTTCCCTTCGGGTAGGGGATAGCTCAGTACAGGTGCGTTGATCAAAGCTCCTTTCAGCTTCCTGAATGAGTCTTGACATTCTTCGGACCACTGGAACTTTGTTTGGCCCTCCGTGAGCCTGGTCAGTGGTTTAGCGATGTTGGCGAATCCCAGCACATATCGGCGATAGTATGTGCATAAACCAAGGAAACTTCGAAGTTGGTGAATGTCTTTTGGGATGGGCCAATCCTTAACAGCTTTGATCTTCTGGTCATCCACTGCTACTCCTTCCCCAGAGACAACGTGGCCAAGGTATCGTACTTCTTTTTGGAACAGATGGCATTTCTTAGGGCTCAGCTTCAATCCGGAGTTCCTCAGTCGCAAGAATACTTCCTCCAAGTTTTTCACGTGGTCCTCAAACGATCTGCCGACCACAATTATGTCGTCGAGATACACTAGACACGTGTTCCATGAGAGTCCCTTCAGTACTGTTTCCATCAATCTTTCGAATGTGGCGGGAGCATTACAGAGCCCGAATGGCATAACGGTGAACTGCCACAATCCTGAGCCGATGGTAAAAGCAGTCTTTTCTCGATCTTCCTGAGCTAGTTCTACTTGCCAGTATCCACTCTTCAGATCAAGGGTCGAGAAAATCGTGGAACCAGCCAACGTGTCTAGGGTGTCATCTATTCTCGGGAGAGGGTAACTGTCCTTCTTCGTGACATTATTAAGTTGGCGATAGTCTACACAAAGCGTGTCGATCCATCCTTTTTCTTCACCAGAACGACTGGAGAGGACCAGGGACTGTCAGATGGTTCGATAACTCCTTCTTTTCCCATATCGCTGACTATTTTGTCAGCCTCTTCCTTCTTGGCAAGAGGAAGTCTTCTTGCTGATTGCCGGATCGGTCGGGCACCCCCAGTATCAATCTTGTGCTGGACCACATTAGTTCGACCTCCTTTTCCTTGTCCGGTATCGAAAATGTCTTGGTACTTCTTAACTAAATCTCTTAGTTTGGGCTGTTGAGCTGGTTTTATATCTTTGGAAGAGATGGCAACTAATTTTTCTAGTTCTGTGGGCAAGTTGTTGGGTTGGCTAATCGTACCTCGTACACTCCGGATCACTGAGGAAACTGGCGAGCAGTGCCCCAAAATTGTTCCTTTCTTCAAGGTCACTGGGAAATAATTGACATTCATGACCCTTACCGGCACAAATTTGTCAGCACGCAACAATGTCTTCCCTAGTGCAATCCCTCGTCCAATTTTCTCATCATGAAGTTTGGGCTCGAACATCACCACGTCTCCACTGCTCGCACTCCCGTCCAGGCGAGCCTCCAGAATGGTTTCAGCCCTCTCAGGTACGCTTACATCTTCAGCCAACAGCACACGGATCAACTCCTCACTCCTCCCATGAAGCACCAGCTCTTCTCCGTTGACACGTAGGACGCCGTCTTTGAAATCCAATTCAAACCCTCTGGAATTCATGATGTCCATTCCGATGATTGCATCGTCTTCGATGTCCGCTACAAGTGCCTGATGTTTCACTTTAGTGCTGCCCAAAATTATTTCAATCGGTAGCTCGCCATATACAGTAGCTGGCTCCCCTGTTGCTGTGCGTAGCTTCCAAGTTGTCGGTTCAATCCGTTCCGGTGTTCTGGCAAAGGAAGGCCCGAGAATTGTCCTAGTCGCACCTGTATCTAGCAGCATGGTGCAAGGCTCGTTATTGATGAGACCGTCTACGAAGACACCTTTGTTCTGTCGTTGAAGGATAGCGACATATGCGTTGTTAACCGGGGCTTGCCGGACACATGCCGACGATTGCCCCTTCTCGTCGACCTTCTTTAGTTTTTCTGCATCGGAGTCGATGAATGTTGGACATTTGCTACGCACATGTCCAATTTTGCCACAATTCCAGCATCTTATCTGTCTTTTCTCAGGCAGCACTTCTTTAATCACTTTTCTTATGGCAGCTTCCAAGTTAGCAGGCTCCTGTGAGTCTTCCTCAATCGTTCGAACTTTATTTTGGTTTTCGCAGCATTGTTTTGCTGCTTCGAATTCCAAAGCGCGTGCCAGTGCGTCTACGAGATGTGTTGGACGAGCTAATATCAACGCTTGTCTGGTTTCTTGGTCACGGAGTCCATCCAAGAATGCCTGAACCGCTAATCGCTCCATTACATTCTCCGGTGTGGCTGGATATGCGAGACGAACCAAGCGTGCAATGTCAGCTTCGAATTCTTGTAAGGATTCGCCCGATTTCTGGCAGCGATTTTTTAGTTGGGAGTGGTATACGTGCTCCAAATGGGCGTGGCCATATCGTAATTCTAGATGTTTAATCAGCTGATCATAGTCCTCCTGTTCTTGGGCGGTGAGAGTTTGTAGAATATTTGTCGCTTCTCCACGTAATGCAAGTGTCAGTGCTACAGCTCTTTCCCCTGCATTCCATCCGTTTGCTTTGGCCGCTGCTTCAAACTGCCGGCGGTAATTTGCCCATGGAGTTTTTCCGTCGAACTGAGGCGGCTTCATGGAAAGCTTCCCTATTTCTGAAATGACCTTGACATCTTTTATACCCTCTTGAACTTTATCCACGTTCAAACTCAAGTCCAGCATTGCATTTTCGTTAACCATCTCTGTGGAGGACGCACTATTAATTTGTTTTTCCAGCTTACTGATCGTTTCCTTTATTTTGTCCATTTCTGCCTCGATTCCGTCTTTGATTTCATCGCTGATTATTTCCTTCATCTTGTCCATCTCTGCCTCGACGGTTCCTATTCTTTTTTCTAGACGATTCGCCACACCACAGAGTTCTTTTTTTAGGCCTTCTGTGTTTTCAAGGAGCTTATCTTCCAGGCTTCTTGAATTTTCTTGAAGCTTCTCTTCCAGATTTCTAGAAAGCTTCTCTTCCAGATTTATAGAATTTTCTTGAAGCTTCTCTTCCAGATTTCTAGAATTTTCTTGAAGCTTCTCTTCCAGATTTCTAGAATTTTCTTCAAGCTTCTCTTCCACATTTCTAGCATTCTTGAATTTTCTTCCAAAGTCCTCGAATTTTGTTGCAGCTCTTCTTTCAAGGATTCTATTATCGGACTCAAATCACCTCCGGGAACTTCGAATAAAAATGTTTCGGGGTCCTCACCTTCTTGTATAAGTCCTTCTGCAAGTCTTTCCTGGAGTACTTGCTTTTTACCCGTCGTTTCCAGTTCCCTTTCCTCCAATTCCTGTTTCAATTCCGCTACCTTCAAATCCGCAAGGCGCACTTTTCTTGAACACATTTTGTCTTTGACGAGGTATCAGTCTGTTTCACAGGAAAAAGTTTATCAGTTTGTTAAAAATTCACTTCGCGAATTCTTTTCCACGGGCCACCAGTCTATTGTCTGTTTCACGCGAAGAGTGTATCAGTTTATATTCCCACGCACAATTGTCCACTTCGCGAAAACCGGGCCACTGTCTATTTTCTGTTTCACGCGAACAGTGTATCAGTTTATATTCCCACGCACAATTGTCCACTTCGCGAAAACCGGCCACTGTCTATTTTGGGCGTACAAAAAGGTCTATCAATTTATTTTTCTGACTATCCACTCCACGATCACTTGTTTATTTTCAAAATCTCACTTCCGACACCAATTGTAACGTAGATAAACTTAACTTGGTTTAACTAATTTATTTAACACTTAATCTACAACTTAATTTATATTACTACGCCACTGTATAGCTCGATGGTATGGGCTCGTTCAGACTGTTTACTCCCTCTTGAGGGCTGTATATTTATCTCCGATACAGCATTCTCGATGTTTCGAATTCGGACGGTTGGCGACTAGCATATTCCAATTGTTTCCAATATTGACCGTTGTTTTTTCGCGGCAGAGCGACTGGATGGTTCTCGAATATCTCCGGGGATGATCTCATCGCTGTCGATGGCAACACGTGAGGCGACAGGTCCGGCCTAGGTTCGTTACAATATGAACAGCTTTATTTATAGCTACCGTTTCTACGGTAACAAAAATATTCGCAGACAACTCGTGTTTTTAATTATCAGAAAACTGTCATGAGTACGCCGAAGTGAAATATTAATGAGATATTTTTATAGATACTTATAAAAACCTTGACAGCTGTAGATAACATTTTGTACGAAACGCGTGGGATACTACATTATTAACGTACTTATGTGATTACATGACTCGGTCTACGACCTCGTCGTGCAATTCTCACATGTGTGTGTTAATAATTTATATATCCCACTTGTCACGTAAATAACTATTACTGCATAGTTCATCGTTCATTGATGAAATATTATCATCATTATGACCTAGCAAGGTTTCGAAAGGATCGACTTCAGAGTTGAACAAATCAATATTTGGTTTGATGATCATACTATCGATACTCTCGATCAATAATCCGTGGACAAATGATTCGAGTTATATTCACCGAAATTATATAACTCAAGGAATATCAAACACAATTGGTGAACCAATGAATTTGTAGTTCTTTGCAAGGAAGCATTCAAAATTTGTGAAATTTGCAGTAGCAAGCATATTGAACCAATTAATTGGAATAATCAACTCGTCAGTGCTTAACTTTGACACCAATAGAACAAGTGGATATTTTTATCACAAAACAAAATTTATAAATTCAGCCTCATTTTTGCTGAGTTTGAAACCAGATGGCAATATCTTCTCCATAACAACCTCTCAATTTTTTTCACAGCTGGCAGCATTGGTTGGAATAATGCAGGTGCCTACGGAATTGGTTATGGAACTGGCTACGGGAGTGGTTACGGAAGTGGCTACGGGGGATACGGAAGAGGATATGGAAGCGGTGGATGGGGATACAGTGGACTGAATGGAGGATATAATGGATACAATAATGTAGGAAATGGGTGGAACTCCGGATACAGAAACACTGGATGGAACCATGGTGGATGGGGTTCCGGTGAGTCTATCTAACGAGCCTCCATTTGGGAAATACTCTGTATGTCGGATTATATGGGTGCGATCAATAACAATGCGATTTGAATTGGAAATAAATCGAGAAGTAGAAAAATTAATTGAGAAAAAGAAATAAACAATTTCAATCAATTCGAGTGATATTTTTAGGGTGACCTTCGAGTATTATATTACAGTATTCCAAAATGATCATAGATATATGATTTCCATCGAAATGTGGAAAATCGCCATTTTAGGAAATCACGATTATAGTTTTCTGAGAGTTTCATCATATTTTTTTTTTATTTCAGGAGGATGGTGAAGTAGCCCGCTTCAGTCGTACTTAGTTAAGTGAAAATATGTCGAGTACATATCATACATTATATATGTTGAAGAGTAAATACCTATTTATAAAAATAAATTACGTTCACGTTATAAAACGTTTTTTCAATTCCACTTAGATAATAGTTATTTATGTAATAAGGAGGCGTAGCCGAGTCCGATAACACGACGTGTGCCATAATGATTGTTTATTATTCGTATTACATACAAAATTTCATGTGATGGCATTTACAATAATACATTTTCGAAAAATTAAAAACTGCATTTTTGACATGTCACAATGGCAACTATTTTCAAAAGAGTAAGAATATGTGTAGTTTCAAATATTAGTAGGTTAGTGAGCTGTGCTTTGCCATTTCCTTGACAACGTCAGGTTGTAACGGCAATATTTATTCATCTGCTGTCAAACACAATTTTCACGTAGAATTGAATATAATTTGAATAATAATGAGTGATTCTGAAACGTGGACTCCCTTTTGCCAGGAAAAATCACGGAGTGTATATGAAATAGCGTTTAATCTGTACGAAGAATGGTGTTCTACTAAGAAAATCAAGAATATCACTCATGAAAAAGTATTGTTGGCTTACTTTGAATGCTTATCTGAGGAAAGAAAACCATCTTCTCTCTGGTCGTATTATTCGATGATAAGAAGTATTTTATTAACAAGAAAAAACGTCGATATTAGTAAGTACCTACAGCTGAAAAGGGAAACATTCTCAATTGGATATTGATAAAAAGATTTTTCTGTGAATTGAAAAATCCACGATAAAAATGAAGTTGTTTTTTGTGAATTTCTAACAACAAAGTGTCTCTCCAAAAGAAATGATTCTAACTTTTTCCATCTTTGCAAAGTGAGATTGCTTTTTGAAAATGTGTTTCCCATTTCTTCCGGTCTTCCTGATGGTCGTGGAAGCGTGAAATAGATTTTCGTCGACAAAAATGTATTGAAGACCTAGTGAATGCGATGTCTCTCTTGCGTCAATGTTACGAATAATTTCTGGTGAGTACTCTTTTTTGGAAAACATTCTTCTTTGTCTCATTCATCTTCATGAGTTCTTAATTAGGACTGGAATAGAAAATCAAATAACTATCTGAAAGAAAATGCAAATTTTCAATTTTAGATTTTTTCTTTTGAGTTAGGGTCTTTTCAGAATGCGTGGCTTTAGCCGGGGAAGTAGTTGTTTTCTGTTAGAAATTCACAAAAAACAACTTCATTTTTATCGTGGATTTTTCAATTCACAGAAAAATCTTTTTATCAATATCCAATTGAGAATGTTTCCCTTTTCAACATGAATACCCCACAAGAGGTTATCTTGACGATGGAAGATAGTGACTAAAGTTTATCTCTCAGTCGCAGATGATTCCACATCTGATTTTATGAACATCCTGTTCATATTTTCAACAAATCTACCTACAGCTGGTTGCATTACTGAAACGTGAATAAGAAGGTTGCAGAACTAAAAAATCCAAAATTTTTACTAAACAAGATGTCACAAAGTTTTTAACGGAAGCATCAGATGATACATATTTATTTAAAAAAGCTGCTATGATAATTGGACTAAGTGGAGCATGCAGAAGAGAGGAACTGAAAAATATGCTTGTTGAAAATGTGATAGATGAAGGATCCGTTTTTAGAATTACTTTACCGAATACAAAAACCAAGGTAATGCGAGAATTTTTTGTAACATCGGGGAATATTCCAGGATTGAATATGGTAGAACTTGTCAGACAATATGTGAAAATACGACCTTGCAACACAAACCATCGACGTTTTTTTTGTCACTTATCAAAATAAGAAATGCACGAAACAACCCGTTGGAATTCACATCTTTGGTAAAATGAAAAAGTTATTGCCACTTTTTTGAATTTACCTCACCCTGGAGAATATACCGGACATTGTTTTCGGCGATTGTCTGCTTAATTTTTGGCCGATTCTGGAGCTGATCTGTGTACCGTGAAACGCCACGGCGGATGGAAAAGCAATACTGTTGCTGAAGGTTACATCGAAAATTCGACAGAGCAAAAGAAAAAAATATCAGAAGCAATTTTTGGTGCCAACAACCAAACAGGATTACAAGTTTACCGAAAAGCATCAACTACTGATGTTAGAACTCTAGAATCCGTTGGAATTGATATTGCAAATTGTAGTGATTGCTCTTTTACCATTTGTAATAAATAGTTTTGTACATAGTTATGCAGTTTGAATAAACTTTTTTGATCTCACCATCACATGTTTTTCATTTAGAATTTCATATGGTACTTAGTACCATAATGAATTCATTATGGGACTAAGTACCATAATGAGCTTCCTTATGTCATCAAAATTGAGTGACAACGTTGTCATTATGAAATGTCATCAGATAAATAGATTTATTAGACAACATTATATTTACATGTTTGCTGCAAGTAATGCTTACAGGAACAAATTGAATGTGACAGGCAATATCTGGTATGTTGGAGGAGATAGACAAAAATGTTTTCCACAAAAGTTTCAGCAGTTCATGAGAGCTAGATTTTGGTATACAGAATGTTTCGTGTAGGTGCTACAGACCAAAATATTATTTTTCTATAGAATAACCTATATAATCATCACATATATTAGCTTCTACGTTGAATTCTTATATCTTTTCATGTACAGTGCATCTCAAAAGTCCCCTACCCCCCTCTTATTTTTGGAACGATTATACATAAACAAGTGAAATTTGGAAACTGAATATAAAAGGTTGAAAACTTCCCTACTAGTGATGATAGATGACGAAATCGTCAAAGATGACGTCACAAGGCCATTGTGAATTTTAAATGGAACCCTACGGCAAGCGACACCTCTTTTGAAAGGTATCGAAAAACCCTATTCAATGATACTAATTTTGTTTTTGTTTATGGCAGTTTTAATGGCTCATTAGTAGACATTAAAATTTAAATTCCTTTCAGTATGATATTAATTACAGATTTAAGAATCAGTATATACTTGAAGGAATTGCTCGAAGTGACCTCCATTTACTTCCTGACAGTGAAATATCCTATTTTTAAACTCTTCTCGTACTTTTGCAAATGTGTCTGCGGAAACAGCCTCACATTCTGCAACAATACGTTGTTTAAAAACGTCAATATTGTCAGGTTCAGTGGCGTAAACCTTCGATTTAAGGCACCCCCACAGAAAAAATCCTAAGGTGTGAGGTCCGGTGATCGAGCTGGCCATTCCGTTGAACCTCGTCGTCCAATCCATCTACCACGATACTCCTCATCCAAATACCGTCTTACTGCACCGTAATAGTGTGGAGGAGCACCATCCTGTTGGAATGTTATTTCCAAATTGCCGAATTCGTCTGGATTATCTTCCAAAATTTCAAGGATTAACGGTTCTATTGCGGTTTGCAACAGCTCCAGATAAACCTCACCAGTTAAATTAGTATTTATAAAAAGAGGCCCAACGATGTGGTTTCTCAGGATACCTGCCCAAACATTCACCTTCTGGAGAAATTGGGTATGTGTTTCACGAAACAGTTGAGGATTTGCGTCACTCCAATACCTCACATTCTGTGTATTTACATTTCCATTTAGATAGAAAGTACTTTCATCACTAAAACAAATTGTTTTGACATAGTCTGGCTGTTGGTTAATTTTAGTTTCCATATTTTCACAAAATTCTAGTCTTTTGTCTGGGTCGTCGTCTGAGAGTTGATGAATCATTTTTAATTTGTATGGATGAAATTTGTTTTTTTTCAACACCCTGTGTACTGTACTTCGACTGACTTCACAGGTAGATGCAACGTGAGTTGTTGAAGAAGTAGGATTAACTATTACTTCTGCCAGTATATCAATTGTTTTCTCATCAGAAATTTGTGGTCTGCCAGATCGTTTCGCATCATCAATACTACCCGTTGTTTCAAACTTACGAAGAAGCTCCCTTAAATAAGTCCTCGAAACGGGGCGATCGGAAAACCTCTCATTAAAAATGCGTTCTGCTGCATGAATATTTTGTCCAGTTTCACCAAGAATTAGGATCGCTGCTACTTTATCACCTAAAGCACGTACCATTTCGCTTCTTGAAGCACTTGAACGTTTGGCTCACAACAGTTTAACAAATTATTAAAATGTACAAAAATATTTAAAGTACCAAAAGCTGCTAGAACAGTTGAACGTTCGATCAACAATACACAAATTATTAAATGTACAAAAACTTGGACAATTACAAAAACGTCGAATTAGGGAGACTAACAAAAACGTCAGCTTATTTGACAACTATCCAGAGGCGGAGCTTGGATTTGGAATTTTAGTATTAACTGATTCAATTCATCACAGCTTTGCGTTTTTTAAAAGCGAGTTGCCAAAACTGCCATAAACACAAACAAAATTAGTATCATTGAATAGGTTTTTTCGATACCTTTCAAAAGATGTGTCGCCTGCCGTAGGGTTCCATTTGAAATTATTGGTCACAATGGCCTTGTGACGTCATCTTTGACAATTTCGGCATCTATCATCACTAGTAGGGAAGTTCACAACCTTTAATATTCAGTTTCCAAATTTCACTTGTTTATGTATAATCGTTCCAAAAATAAGACGAGGGGAGGGGACTTTTGAGAAGCACTGTATAGTTTTCGAAACTTTGTTATGGCGTTCTTGAGTTACTGCACTTCTCCTTGAAATTTGAGATTTTCAGAAAGACCATTTTTGAAGTACCTAATACACGAATCATCTCTTGATTTCAATGGAATCATAGGATAAATCTTCAGAAATGCATCAAATCACATGAAAGTTGATCGAAATATACTGGGTGTTCAAAATATTGGTTAAAATTTTGAGTTTTTGTATGCAATTCAATTACTGTGATCATTTTGAGGTTTATTCGGGAACAAATCATTAATAACAATGTAATATAACGTGATGTATCAATTTATAAGAATAGTACCTACCTAGATATAAGAAATTTTTTTTCAAAGTGATTTCCATTAGACAACAATTCAGTTCTTTGAATAAGTCGCTCTTGTACTAGGAGGCGTAATATTACTGCAGGCTAGTCGAATCTTCATTTTCATATCATCCTTATCAAAAGAGTGGAGAAAACAATATATTTTAAATAACACTATAGAAAAAATCAAGTGGTGATAAATCTGGGAAACGAGCTGGCCACCGAATTGGATTACCACCATCTATTTGGATACATTCTTTCCAATTATTCAGTGACAACCTGTGAATTATGGGCAGGAGCACCATCTCGTTGCACCAAATTCCTTCTTGTTCTACTATTGGAATGTCTTTCATCAATTTTATCAAACCATTTCGTAAATATCGCAACCAATTGAGACTTTCACTGAAGAAGTAAGGTACTATGCTGCGGCCTTTGAACATTCCACACTATACGTTAATACCCGACATGGTTTGAAAATTACTTTAACGGGCCCAGTGGGAATTTTCTTGGAAACAATATAAAAAAAATACTATGATACAAATTCAATGGAATTATAAGCTATATTTTGTTTAACTATAAACCTTCGAATAGCAGTCACGTATAACTGTTACTCGAATTGGATGATAGTCAGACTTTTCAGACACTTCCCAAAACGAGTTTGGAAATATGAGAAATGGCTATCTTCAGGCTAAAAATAAATTCATCTTCTCTATTTTATGTTACAAATTCTAATTGGATTTCAAAAACAAGTGTGATTATTCAATAGAAGCATAAGCTTCTTGATGAAAATTGCAAAGCAATACAATGCACGCAAAAGTTTGCCACATTCTCAAGAACCAACTTCAATATCATATTCAACTGACATCGAATGAGAAATCGAGCAATATCGTAGAGGTGAGAAGAAATGTTTTCCATTCAGTAGGATTTTTCCTTCAATTTCATGAAAGATCCCGTTATCGCTTTCTCCCGTTATCCCATTTTTCCCGTTTTTTCGTTTTTCCGCTAACCCGTTTTTCGTTCAATATCCGTTTTCCCGAAAAAAAATTGCCAAATCGATCCAGCCGTTTTCAAGTTATGAGCTTACCAACACAAACAGATATTCATTTTAATTATATATTCTATAAAACTTTTCTAAAAAACTTTTCTAAAAATACCCTTTTTTCCTAAAAACCTTATTCGAAGTATTAAGAACATTCAAAAAAACAATTAGACAAATCGAGATTCATTTTAATTCCATTGAAAAAATACACCTTTACGAAATATACGAAAAATCTTGTATATTTAAACATGATACCAAAATGTATTATATATATATATATATATATATATTATTTTATTTTCTTGGAATAAGGGCCTTAGTCAGTCTATGTATTTTTTATTCGATACTGCAGGTAAATTCTTAAAAGTAATGTAAAACATGTAAAGTTAGAAACATAATACGTTACATAACATCAGATACGAGTGAAATTCGAAGAGACATTCAAAACTTACAATATAATTTAACAGTTATTCTTTCATTATTTCGTGTTCATGTTTCACAGTTGGCATGAACGTTGTTGAATGTCTGAGAAAATTGGTTTTTTATGTGGGTCTATTGTTATAATTCATGCAAGACTTTTGCGGGAAAAAATGTAAAGTTTATTTTTTCTTTTATATTTTTGTTTGTGAAGTGAAGGCTTCAAATAAGTTATTGTAGATCTGATTGAGGTTTTTTATGTTGTTTCTATTGTAATTACTGTTTGTATATTTTTCAAGTAAATAATTTCGGAGAAATTTCTAACATTTGGATTTTTTTCTTTTGTCAAAATTTCAACCTTGTCAAAATCGAATTCGTTGATTTTCCTTTTCATGTTTAAACAATGCTGTGATGTCCGTTCATTAGTATGTGTGGGCTTGAATTCGTTTTTGTAGGTATTATTTGGATTGGCCTATATATGTACTCTGGCACATTTATTTTATATACGGTGTGGGTTTGCTTATTTTTTGGAATTTCAGGTTTCAATTTTGAGTATTAAATTTAGACTAGAGAAAGACACTTTCTTCATACAACTATAATTCGAACAATTTCGAAAACAAAATCACAAACTGATTCCCTAAACCCAACTCATCACATCGCTACACAAATTACTTATCAAATGCACCACTTAACTTTAAAAAATATGCTATTCCGAACTTTACTGACCGAGCCATAAAACTTGCTCACCCAAAATTCAGAAAAAATAATTTAGAAAAATTAAAAATATCCTTGAAGGAGATAACTACCCAGATCACTTCGTGGAAAAACGATAAAAAAAAAGATACATGCTATTTATAATTATAGCAATAAAACAAAAAAATAACAAAATACATACCCATACGTACAAAAATTATCCAATGAAATCAGCAAAACAATAGAAAAATACAACATAACAATAGCACATCGATTACAAAATACAAATAATATTTTATATTCAAAATTAAAACCTGAAATTCCAAAATAGAAACAAACCCACACAGTATATAAAATACCATGTGAAGATTGCGAGAATACATATATAGAAATCCAAAACATAAATTCAGAAATGACTTAGACATTAACAAAAAAACAAAAAGAAAAAAAAAAAAAAGTTAGAAATTTCCTCGAAATGATTCACATAAAAAAAGATACAAACCGTATTAACAAAAGAAACGACCAAAAAAACCCAATCAATAACTTATTTAAAATACTCCCTCCACAACAAAAAAGAAGGAATAAAGTGATCTTAACTTTTTAAAACGGAAACATCTTTCATGAATTATAACAATAGAGCCCACATACTATATCTGAATATGTCCAACACTATTTTTTTTAAACGATAACAGATAAAACAAACTCGATACCAGGAATCTCATAAATTCAACAACGTTCATTCCATTGATTTTTTAACCTCCGAAAGTATTTGAGAACGACGTGGTAAGACTCAACTCGACGGAGCCGTATCAACAATTATTTTGGACAATCCCGCTTTACGGACGTTGAATTTTATATTATTTTCTCTGTTCAGGATATTCAGACGTGTCTCAGGAAACGTTTGTACAATTTTCAGCAAATGACATAAATAAATGCATGAATGTCACTACTCCCCAAAAACTTTTTGAAATAGTTCTTCTTCAAAATAAATTTGGACAGATTGATGAATAAAAGAAATACCAAAATTTCCCGTAAGATTATCTGAAGTGTTGGATAATCCTCCTCTGTTCAATTTACAGTATTATCAGTTAAAAAAATTAATTTTTTGTTGTCTTGTGTGGCACTTGTTATTCTATTTTGAGGGTGGCCAATTCTTTGTCCTTTATTCTGAAAACAGCAAATAATCAGAAAAACTTGATTTAAATATTGGACATAGAATTCATCATTGAGTAACAAATCCAATCTCATGGTTTTTATGCTTTTTGCAATGAATTAAAAATAGAATGTAGAATGAGGAAACGCTTCGAGTATTTTCGTATTCGCAAGATCAATAAAATAATTGTGATTTTGGGTAGAATTAAATATGTTATTAGACTATATTGTCAATCAGTCAAAAAATGTATTCTGAGACTCCTTTCATTCATTTACATGTTATACATATTTTTATGGTGATCACTGCATTCGATGTGTGTGTGATTGACAATCAGAATGTGTATTCCATTGTTTATCATTATTGCCAACATTTATTTTGGAATATAAGTTGATACAGTTACAAAGGACGTTTGCTAATGATAAAAATATTATAATGGAGCGGATAATGCTTTTATGGAGTGCTGTCATTACATACAATTACTCAATTTAGCTTTCAAACCAATAAAAGTACGGGAGATGCAATCTTTCGCTTTCTAATAAATCTATATTCTAGTCTGAAACAAGTGAGCGCCTCAGTGTTTTGCGAATTATCTAAAGCTTTTGACTGTTACGTGAGCTTCATCTCTACAGCTTCAGAGAACGAAGCTTCAATTGGTTCTAGTCCTATCTGAGTGAAAGAACCTCTCAGCTTCTGTGCAAATTAAGAGGTGTTCACTGTTTTGGCAGACAATACGACTATCTTATCGCAAGAACTCAAATTACCTTCATAGTAAAATGACTCGTATATGTATAAATTAATTTGTATCTTCTCTGAACTACCTTTGCCCATTTTAGTAATTTTTTTCAACTTGTGATTGTAATGTATCTAGTAACTAGCAAGTCAAATAATTTTATTGTTACTTTTAGATTCATTTTTTTATTATATATATTTTGTACAAAATGTTTCCCATGAGATGACAATCTTTTGATTGAAAGTATTGGAAAATTCTAAATATACTTGATATTTTCTTCCAGAGAGCCATGGGACCCTCTGTGACGGTTCGGAATTCACTCGCCAAAATCAAGATATCTTCGTAGAATGAAAAGTCCACGCTTACTTGTGAATTTCATGTGTTTATTGAAAAGTTATAATTATCCCAATAATTGTCATGAGTCTTATCGATCTTGGGAGTGGGCCTCGTTCTTCCGAATAACGGCTGGGTTTAGATCGCCCTCCTCCGATTATCTCATGCGGGGTGTTACTTACTGTAAAATAGAAGCGAAGCTGATTTAGATAATTTTTTTCTTCCCCTCACCTTTGTTAGTTTCATTCTAAGTTAGCTGGAAGCAGCCTAGACTGTCGCAGAGCAGGATTCAACTCCATCAACAGATTTTATGATATATACAATGAACTCAGGTCAGAAGGTTGTCAGAGAGGTAATAGTCCGCCAGAGATGGGCAGTGAATGGCTTGGTATTGGTAATAGTTTGTATCGTAAAGTTTAATCGGCGACATTTTCCAATTCCCTTAATTATCAAGTGAATTCATCATCTAGAAACATCATTCCACTCTCCTACCTTTTCTCCTTCCTTCGTGGAAGTTTTCACGATCTCAAAAAGGCCATTTGAGAATAAATGACTTTGGAAATATCTCCAGGTAGACTACAAGAAAAATCTGATTTTTGACAGACAATAAACTTTGTAGTAAATTTCAAGGATTTCACCTCATTTCGGCGCCATCTGTTGTGAGCGGGATCTTGTTCATAGAACTTTAGTCTTTGTAAACGATCAATTCACAATTTTTTGCATAAAAATATACAGTAATGTTGACGGAAAAAGAAAATTTCATAGGTTTGAAGTTTGACATTTAGCGAGACACAAACATTCCTTAAACGCGCCATCTAATAATGAAGTTCTAAGCAGAATTTAACGCCGTTCATTTGTTGTCTCCCAAAAATTCTAAACAAAATCGAATCAGTGAATACACCAGGGTTTTGGCATCTTAGGCTTATGGAATTTTCAGTGTATGCATTAAATTGTCATAATTATATAGCTCATAGAAACAGAAATTAATAAAATTATTTTGACCGATTTTTATCATTCAAATTGTAATAAATTTTCAATTGAAATCAAATGAATCAACCGCACTATCACTTTATATAGGAAAACAAATATTTTATTTTAGAAAATGTTGGCAAGGCTGAAAAATCACCAATGTAGGTTCCAACATAAAACCTATAAAAAAATCAAAACCCCCCAGCCTTTTTTCAAACAAAGATGACCAAAGTAATGATTTTCTGCCGAAATACATGGTTCATTTTATTATAGAAAGAATAGTGATAATATTAAAAACTCAGTAACTCCGAATAAATGATCAAAGTATCAATCCATCACGACCAAATTTAGTACAACTGGTGTTGATTTCGTAATTCTAAATTAGTTCATTATTATGACCAGTGTAAAGGTCATTCTCATGACAGATGAAAAACGGTTTCACATCGAAACAATATGATTATGAAAAATTCGAAATACATGGTAATGAGCTACTTCAGGGAGAACGAGAAATGTCTTGATTCTCAAGATGAATCCAATGTTCCTCGAGTTTGCATTCCTAATTGTGGGTACAAAGTGGAAAAGTGGAAAGGAAATATGCTATTGGATCTTCTCCATCGATAGATACGGGATATTGAAACCTACAAATTGTTGATATTTTCCACCACATATTCTAGAATTTTGTTTACTCATTGGCGTACAAGGTGGGTACAGCTATACTAGTACCCCCTTCTGAAGTCCACTGAGGAATTGGTTTCAAGTAAAATTGAAAATGCTGTTCATATTAAAAAATTACTGGTTTTCGAAATATTTATTTTCATAAAATCTCAAATTACTACGATTTTTGAATATTCGAGTATTATTGATTGATGAAGCAGTTGCTTTGGGTAAGGATACCAATACACCAACCAACCAACTACCCTTTACCATAAATTACGAAATCTCTCATGAAAACTTCCTCCTATAATGCCCAAAAATCGTTGAATTCTCTACCTGAAAAAATTCCAAAATATATCAAATCCATACCAATTCAAAAAACAACTGAAACTGTTCATAAAAGAAACAAAAGTAGAAACCTATTAAGGATACATTGAAACAATATTTACTCTCTACCCTGAATACAGTTTCTGGTATAGTATTTCTAATCCCAATTGGACCGACATAAAAAGTTTCGAGAAGGAATTCTCTTCCACACGACAGAACTTTTTTATGATTTTACCAGGAACGCTTTGGAAGTAAAAACACTGGTAGTATATAAATTTTCTATTTTCCGGGCACTGCATATGAACATTCCTCGTAGTGCTCTTTTTTTATTGCCGATCCAATTGGGATTAGAATAACTATAATATGTCATATTTTATTTTCTGTATACACTTTTCTCTTTCTTCTGTATATACCTTTCATGTCGTCAAGGTTCATCCTATCTGAATGTATTGTATTTGATTGCTTTTTATTGTACTTCATTTAATTATATCTTAATATCGGAACAAGTGTTTATTCACTTATCGATTGATTGTTTATTCATACAATATACTTATAAATTATGTGTACGTGTATTTCAAATTATTATTGTCATTGATAAGTACCAACAATGCTATATTTACACTGTTCGTCCCCGGTTATGGCCACTACACCAGTTATGGCCACTTGAACTATTTATTTCAATTTATAAGCTCCTGTTAGCTACTAGCGAACTTTTTCGGGTATTACAGTAACCTACATTCATATGTACTTCTGATACTAACTCTAGGTGGTGCGAATAGTGCAGTTAAGAATTGTGAGTGGTGACATATGTTTTGAAAACCAATCGCTTTTGATTTCTTAGGATATCTGGTGGGCAAACATTTTTTTAAAATTATTTTTATTAGGCACATTAGCCATTATTTTTGAACAATAGGTAGTTAGGGTACAAGAGTATATGCTATATTTCACTTGTTTACTAATATGAACTGAATATACTGACATAAATTGGTTATAATCCACATGGCCATAAATGAGGAACGATATTAATGGCCAGAGCATGGCCTCAAGTGGGTTTGAGAAAATCTAGTTATGGCCATAAGAATCAAATATAAATATAACAGGTATTAGTTTTTTTTCAAACTAGTAGTTTTACCTCTGCGTTTTACTTATTTTCGGAAATATGGCTCCAAATTTAAAGAAAACAATGAAAGGCCCAGAAAAGTCGACCAGGCCCTTCCAGCTATTGGCAATGGCATGCCTGTGCTAATGCTGAAAGCCAGTAAGGACTTTCAAGTTCCTCGCACAACTCTTCGCAGTAAACTGTCTGGGAAGTATCCAATTGAATCCCCTCGTCATTGCGGACCAGATTCAATCTTAGTAAAAGAAAATGATGACGAAAAACAAAAACAGCTCTTTTCTGAGGAAGATTTTAATCTTGGTGGTCATTTATTGGCATCAGTTCATTCAGTCGGCAAGAGGGCGTCTTCTACTCACAAATATGTCAGCAAAATTCTGAAAATTTAGCCTGAGAATGAAAATGATATTCAAGGTTTGAGGAGTTTAGACCATATTAAAATAGACAACGATATGTCTGTTACCAACAAATCTGATATTTTCGGGAACTACCAGACTCACAATTAATTCAAGATGGACGAATATTGAAGATAGCTTTTCCATCTTCGGTTTTTTCACCAAGACCAAACCTGATAACAGAAATGAAATCAGTAAGTATTGTATTTATGCAGTTCTATGTGAATGCGGAGATTCCTACATTTGAGAGACGAAGAGGCCATTATCGGTAAGATTGGATGAGCACAAGAAATGGACTCAACGCGGAGAAACGTCGAAATTAGGAATTGCTGACGACGCCTGTAATGAGCACCATCGAATTCTATGGGACGACGCAAGTGTTGAACATAGATGGGAGCATTGGTTCAAATGAAAGTTCAAAGAGGCCGCCTACATCGAAGCCAACAACGCCTTCAGTCAACCAAGCGTTGAGTTCAAGAACGTATGGACACCACCAATTGCTCTTTCTGGCAGACTGCAGAGGTGCGGAACTTCACGCACCACCACACTGCGATAAATCACACGCACCACTGCACATGGCGGAATTACTCGCACCATTGCACCGAGAGACATATAAATAAGTGAGTAGCACCTAAGCTTTTCAGTATTCACCTGAAGACGTTTGCAGATACAAGCATTCGAAACGTCGTGATAATCCTTTCAAATCCATTAAGACGATGGACGTCCGAAACGATAGTAATCACAAACATCCACGCCTTTCCTCACATCATCAACAAGCAACCAACCTCACCTCAATCTGAGTCAGATATTGGAGGTTAGGATGTATGTGTTAAAAAAGGAGGATATTTTCGATGGAACTGGCTGTTTTTGGTGCCAAATTGTGGCGGAAATGGATGATTTAGTGAAAGAAGGAGGCTGTGTACTGGAACAAAAAAGGGGCTCTAACTCTGAAACGTTGAAAAAACACGTATGAAAAGTCAGCCGGATATTTTCTGGTGGCAGGAGTGGTATCACCCAATATTTACATCGGCATTTTATTGAATCATGTAAGCATAGCCACGTTTCCGAAAGTTATTGCATTTCTCAAAAGGCATAACTTTATAAAGCAAAGAAACAAGAAGCCCTCAGCAACGAACAGATCAACAAATTTATTAGGGAAGCAAACAATGAAACCTACCTCAATGTTAATGGTAATTCAAACAAAAAATCATGATTGTGGGAAAAAGTATCAACTTTGTTTTTACTTTCAGGTAGCAACAATTATTAGGTTAACCGGTGCATGTAGACGGGAAGAACTAACAAAATGTAAATTGATCATATAAACGAAAAAGAAGACATTGTTAAAATACCGGATTCGAAAACACATATTGAGAGAACATTTGTTGTAATTGGGATTGCGGAATTTTTAAAGCTACCACATCCTTGAAATTACACAAGCCAGTTTCTTCGTCGGACTTTGGTGATGTTATTTGCTGAAAATGGTGGAAATATTACAAATTCAAACCGACAATTATAATAGAACAATATGGAATATCAGAAATACCGAGACAAAAAATTACCCACTAAACCTACCTGCAAATAAATTGAATGATTTCTATGTAAATCATTCAGAATACCTCATTGGAAATTCACGCCAGACCGAGAAAAATGTGTAGAATCCTTCAGAAAATGAGCACAGTCTAGTGAGCTCTCTATTTTGCAAACCATTGATAACAGATGATACCAGAACATTTATTAACTAAATTAAATCCAAAATCAGAGAAAAAACATTCGTGGTTTCAGCACATTCATTATCAAAAACATTTGGAATGTTTCTAATGGAAACTTCAACATATATTTTAAATGCGTGCGTCTACGGAGGAGTATTCCCGGATTTTTTTTAAATAGGTGTAAAGTTATCCCTGCCTACAAAAAAGGGGACAAGTTACTACCTCAAAATTTTTTGACAGATTGTAACGAATTTTTCGTTACGTCCTTACACATAACCAATTTCTCATAACTATTCCGGTTATCTTACGGTGGAACGGGTCATTAGTCACGGCTGATCGTGGACTATGGGACAGCGCCCTCATCATGAGTTCGTATTCTGTCAAGTTGGACGAGTTTTGTTATCGTGACAGTTGTATTCATGTCGTCAAGCTGTGTTTTTTCCAAGTGTTTTTCAATAGAGAAAAA